>JAMKPZ010001814.1:0-66704 GCA_024699675.1 Amphibolis antarctica
CACCCTAATATTTAAGTTAAAAAAAATCCACCCTGAATTATTTTTATTAAACACTACATAATTAAAATCAAATTATTTTTAAAAAATCTACAAACTTCTTTCAAATTTAATCACCGTATTCATAATTAATGAAAAATTAATTAATTTTTTATAAGTTAATTAATACAACAGTTCGAAATATACATACGTGAATGAATTTTTAAAGTTAGGGGAGAGAGAGTATACACGTCTTTTTAGGTGAAGAGAGAGTATTTTTAAATTTCACTTGCATGAGAGAGAGTAACTTTTAAGTTTTTAAATTTCAACTGTCAATCTCATGATCAACGGATACCTACAAAAGTCACTTCTGTAGACGTCTACAGAATTCGTACTCTCTCTCTATATATATATAGACATTTTACATATAAGTTGATATCAAAACCTCATTTAGCAGGTCATCCTCTATATAGAGGTAAGCCTTACATGTTGTTAGGTTGGGAGGGAGAAATTTTGTGCCATCATAATTAATTAGTTAAGCAATTCTATTTTCAATATAGGTAATTTCTGTCATGTATTGGTTCTACCCAAAAGCAATTTCTAACATGTTTTCTATATATTGGTATAAATATGTTTGGATGAGTACTAATACAAAAAATGAAATGGTTGAGAGTTTCATTTTGAATATGGAGGACTTTGTAAGGATAAACCTCATCAAAATTGGAGTTATATTGTCGGTGTTTTGAAACAGTTGGCTTCAAAATGACATTTTAAATGTTAGCTTTCTATTACAGTGCATTATGAAAGATGCTTGTTTTTTAAAACACTGGCATTTTTGAAAGGTGTTTGCTTCGGCAGCAAGATTTGATTCTTAATTAGTATTTTCAGAGGAATTAAAACAGAGAAAAATCACAACCAAATGTGGGATACCTGAGGTTTTTAACCAGATTTTGGAAATTGTTTTTGGGTAATTTTGAAAGGTGTTTGCTTCAGCAGCAACTTCAATATCATGTCTATGACTAGGTTCAATCTTTTTTCACTTCATGGACTTTTCCATGTGGAGCCACAGATTCATCTCTAGTGTTAATCCAAAAAGAGCCTAACCCTACAAAGCTATCACAGTTTAGGCCCATTTCGTTAACCATGAACAAGATCAGTGCCAAGGTACTGCAGAAAAAGGTTGTCCAAATTTCTCCCCACATGATATCAAATTGCCAATCTGCTTTTTTTTATCAAAGCCAAAGTATTCATCATAATATTTTGGGTGCAAAAGAAACTGCTCACAATGTCAAAATATTGATCTCCCTGCTTCTAATGGTTTACATTGGAAGTTGATCTGCACAAAGCCTTTGATTCATATATCCTGAAAGTTTGAATATTCTAGTGGACCAGGAAATTAAATCTTGGTCCCCCTCTTAAGGCTTGGATATCTTTCTATCTCCCCCAAAAAGTGGGGAGGGCTTGTCACCGGAGATCTGTATTCTGCAAATTTGGCTTTATTTTCCAAAAGGTATCTCATGTTACAACAAATTCAACCCTATAGAAGCCTATTGCCGTGTAAATATTTGAAAAGGCCTCACATCCACCAGTTGAGTTGATACCAAAGTTACAGGGCAACAGATCAACAACTTGGAAGGTAGTGCAAACCTGCGTCACACCAAGCAATTGTCAGGCATTACATGTACACTCCTAGCAATAAAATATCTTTACAGATTTTGGCTATATCGCATCAATCCTGAGCTAATGTCTAGTCCTCATTTGCACCTAAATGCATTTTGGCGAGTCTTATATTCCAATTGGGGACTACTTCATGATGCTCTTCCCACCAGAAAAGGTCTGAGCAGATTTCGATCTGCACTTACCCAGATTGAACTATGCAGTGGTGACCAGGAAGAATCAGTGAGCCCCATTCCTCCATTGCAGCTAACATGTTGAAGAGGTGATTGCAGACAGACAAACATCACTATGGTGCCAGAAAGATGGCAGAGCCCCTCATCCACCTGCAACAGGTTGATCCAAAGATACAAGAGTCAATCAGATGCAAATATTACTTACTATAGGTGTATTGGACTGTTTCGAAGATTAAGATGTAATCTCCATATTTTGAGAGGAAACTCCTATTCCTTCTGTCTACTGTGCATATTCCATCAAAACAGATACATGATGGCTTCATCACTGCTGACTTTATTTCACTCTGCAATAAGTACTCAAGGTATTTTACAAGTCCTTCAATCAATGAAACCTTGTTTTCTCGAAAAAAATTCCAACGACATCAATTATTATCAGAAAACATTCGAGGTGGTGGCTATTAGTGATTGGAGAATATTTTATGCACAAGTGATCCAACCAACCGGCCACAAGCCCAGCACACCACATTCCCCCACACTGTCCCACATTTCCATCTTGCTTAGCTGTTTCAAGCAAAAAACAATGCTTAATGAATCAATCACACTTAATGACATCTTCCTTCTTGCTCCAACTCCCACGCCACATAAAAATGCCCTAGTTTTTGTTCTTCCCCGTCTCCCTCTCTTCTCCCTCTCTCTCTCTCTCTCTGCCGCCAAATCGATCCATCCTCTTCCAAATCACGTTGCTTTTCTCCGATCTGCGACAGACCCAATTCTCCAATTGATCCAAACCTCTCGCCTCTCCTCTCAAAACCGTTGCTTTTCCTTGCCTGGTTCACCAAAGATGATGCCTTTGGTTGAACTGGGCATGCCCTGACCCGACCCTTCCATTCCGCCGGATTCTCTTCCTTCTCTTTCCATTTTCGGTTTCGGCCTAGGATTTGGCAGACATGTCCTATCACCACAGGTTTCCTGGCTCGGGGTCTGGATCAGGGTCCAGCTCCAGCTCGGGGTTCCATTTCCTGAATTCCCCGTTCGGAGACACCACTTACACAAAGGTCTTTGTTGGTGGTCTGGCGTGGGAGACCAAGAACGACACGCTGGGACGCTACTTCGAGCAGTTCGGAGAGATACTGGAGGCTGTAGTTATAACTGACAAGAACACTGGCAGATCGAAAGGCTATGGCTTTGTGAGTGTTCCTTGTTTTGTCTCTTTAATTGTGATCGTTTTTCTTTTCTTTTTGTGTCGTTCTAGTTTTCATTTGAAATCTGTGAGTTTTTTCTTTTGTGGATGATTGGGGATTGAATTTTAGTTTTGGATGATGATTTATGTGGAGGGTTTAGGTCACTTTCCGTGATTCTGATTCTGCCCAGAGAGCTTGTGCTGATCCTAGCCCAGTGATCGATGGTAGGCGGGCTAATTGCAATTTGGCTTCACTTAGAAGGACCTGGCCATCTCCTCTGCATGGTATGTATCCCATCAAAGCTGAGGGTTTAGGGTTCTACAGCAAGTGGTTGTATATTGTATGCTGTATTTATGGGTCGTGACACTGTTTATTGTCTTGAAACATATGGCTAGTTTTCTCTCATTTTTTGCGTCCATTTACTAGCCATGTTCATCCAAGATGCGTTGCAGTTGCCCTTAAATGGTGCCCTATTCTAGCTTGAAAGGCATTATATTGGTATTTATGTGGTCAGAGCAATGCTAAGTATCTACACAGGGAAATCCTTAACTAATTTCTCTCTGATATTGTATGATCTTCTACAAGCTAGGGTCACTCGAGATGCATGCTAAAATAAAAATCTAATGGTGCTGTAATGCCTCAGCATCCCAGTTACTATGGTATATGATAAAAGTCATGGACAGTGAAGAGAGTGGGACTCTCACTAAGAGAGTGTGACATACTAGGATGAGCACATAAAAGTGAAATAAAAAGAAAGTAGAATTTAAGATCCATTAATTCATGTTGTCCTATCATCTTTTTGCTTTTATTTGTATGCGCATTGTGTGAGATGTAAACTTTTTCTTCTGAAGGTTGTTCAAGTGGTACATAGTTTGAGTTTCTATTTGGAACTCATGGAAATATATCGGCCTTGTTTTGGCACACCTAGGCATCTCAGAACTCCACCATTTAGTAATGGACTGTTAAAGTGAGTGTGAATGTGAGATGCCAGGATGAACGTGCAAAAGTGAAATAGAAAGAAATGGTATTGATGTTTCCACTTTTTTTGAGTAGATGTTGATGCATTATCCATTTCACATTGTTTGAGATGTTACAAATGTTTTTTGGAGGTGTCCAAAGTGTTATCATGTTTGCCTCTCCAATATGGCAATATATGTTGGATACAGACATGGAATCTAAGTAGTTCTTGTGTTCCACCATAAGCTTGACTCCCTTTCCCTCCTTTGTAAATTTGGAATTTCTTAGCATCTGTGAACCCTGTTTTGGATTTGGCATATTCTCCCACCTGTGTCATGTGAATCTTTTCTTAGACATAATCGATGCATGAACATTTGGAACTCTGTATCAGTTATGTAATTTATTTTGTTAACCCACAACATACAAGTCATACAGGCCCTTTTCTAAACATTAACGATTTCGATAAAAATAAACTAAGGATTATGATGTTTAAACACATAGGGCTCATTTGTATGGATTGCTTTTTTGGTTTTTTCAGAGACCATCTTGCAAATGGGGTCCGGTTTTTCTTAATGCTGAACAAATCATGTTTGGCAAATGAACGCTTGCATGGTTTGGGTGTGGAAAGCTAGTATTGGTTGAAAATTTCACTCTTTAAAGTTTTTTCACCTGTACAAAATAGGTCCTTGGTTTTTGCATCAAGGGACAAGGGATACGAGAAAAACTTTTCCCCCTGGTTGGTAAAAAACTGGCTTAAGAAACTAAAAAAAAGCCACCAAAGAAATGGGTCCATAGCATAAATTTTATAGGACATATGTTCACTTAGCTATTTTATATACTTACATAGTGCAAAGTGTTGACATGTTAAACATAAACATGTGCAAAACATTAGTATAACATAAATGACAATGCTAAGATGAATGGATAGTAATAGTATAAGAGAAGTTAAGAATGATTTCATCCAAATCAGTGTAGGGGTTGTGCCTATTAAGGATAAAATAAGAGAAAATTGTCTAGTATATTTTGTTCATATCCATAAAAAGCCTATAGATACACTCATGAGGAGACTAGAATCAATTTTCAAAACCTAAATGAGGTAGATATACCTTGCATAATGGGAAGTGATTGTTGTTTTTGTACTTAGTAAAGTCATGTTACTAGTACGCATTATGTATATAGTTCTCTTATTGAATAAATGGATATCTACTTAGCCATTGGCATATGTCATATGTGTGTAGCTCACTTCATATGAAATATATCCTCTTTTCTCTTCTTCTTCTTCTTCTTCTTCTTCTTCTTCTTCTCTTCTTCTTTGCATGGTACCAAAGAAAAAGGAGGAGATCTAGGGTATCCAACAATAGCCTGTCCTGTTGGCCACCACTACTGGTGTTGTTGCCACCCAACTGACACCGATTCCATGGTACTGCTGACCAAAACTCATCATTTTCCTCCCTTCTTTGCCCTCCAACCCAGCAGTCAGCACTCACCCTCCAATAACTACCATCAGGTCCTGCAATGACATCCAAGGCTGAATGGGCTGCTGTCGTCGACCCTCTTTTAATCCACCACCAACCCTTCTCTTGGTTGTAAACCTGGCATAATGGCCCTTCTAGGGCTGGTTACATCTCCCACAGCTAACCCAAGGTTTGTTGTCCTCTCCTGCTGCCACCAACACCTTCAATTAGTGATTCCTATTGCTATCTAGCCATTTACCTTATTGGATTCTACTCTAATATGGCTACAATTGATTTGTTTGTCAAGAACTTGGGTGGCACATTAGAGAAACTCTATGTCAACTATTAGTTGTTGTGGGAAAATAGCTTTGATGTCTTTCTGCTTGCTCATTGCAAGCAACACCATGTCACCGACCCTACTCTTGATGCAAAAGACTCCATGTATGATAATTGATGTGTTGATGATTCTATCATTAAGTGTTACATGATAAGTGTTGAACCATCTATTGCTTGTAGCAAGCATTATGTTTCTTAAGTCAATCAAGAAAATATGAGAGACCTTGAAGATTATTTGTGGTCATGAGAAAAGGATTATATGCATATTCAAGATCTATGAACAGATTTTTTATTGTAAGATAAGGAGATCAATCAGTTGAAGACCACTTCACTATCTTTCATGTGTTACTTGATAAGTTGGACATTTATCAATCTCTCATTATTGATATAACTACACTTTACTAGTATAGAGATGAGTTAGCCATGGTTGCCTAATTGCATCATCCGAACCTCAATCTCTTCACTCTTATTTGAACAAAGATACTTGCTAATGACACCATTCCTAATTTCTAAATCACCTTCTCCAAGGTACTATGGATTTCCACTCTTCCTATTGTCTTGGTTGCTTCAATAGTCACTCTAATTTTGTACTTCTCCAATTGAGGCATGCTTATATCATGCCATTGCATCCCATTTTACTACATCGTCCTCAAGTACTTCTAATTTATTGGCTTTTGGGAACAATTCTTGGATAATTGACTTGGGTGGCTCTTCCCACGTATTGCGTATATGAGACCTCTTTACTCACCTTACCCACTTATCTGATATCACCTCTATGTTTAGTGTTAATGGTCATACCCATCCTGTTTCTAGAGAAGGCGTAATTCAAGTCTTTTTACAACTTATTCTTGGTCATGTCATATTCATGACTTTTCTTTTATTTGTCCATTAGGGTCATTATCGGGTAATTACTCTATTCTATGACTTTTTTCCCTTCCATTGTGTTTTTCAGGATTTGTAGATGGGGATGAGGATTGGTTTAGGTTATAAATAGAGACGTGGAGTGTCTATATTGGTTTAAGACGAGATATCGTGAGGACTTGCATCTCTAGCTTCTACATTCAAGCCTTTTATTGTATGGCACATACAGCTTAGTCACCCATCTCATAAGAAGTTGCAACAAGCTCTTGCTTAGGTATGGGTTTATTGTTTGATTGTGAATCATGTTAGTTGAGTAAGTATCATTGTATTATCATTCTTTAGTTGTCTTGTGTTGATTCAGTTTATTTGAGTTAGTCCATTATGATATTTAGGGTTTGGTTTGTCTTCCTTCTATATTCAATCATAGATACCATATTATGTTTATCAATGACTACTCTTATGCATGTTAGGTGTATTGTTGCAAGATGATTGTCACATCTAGGATGTACTAAAAGTCTTTCTTAATGAAATTAGGAATCATTTTTCCATCACACCTAAACTTTTTGCACTAATATGTCGCACCACCCTAATGATTGAGCTAAAATAGCTTGGAAATGCTTATGGGAAAACATGAGCCTATAAGTTGTACTCTACTAAGGGGCTTAGACATCTAATTAGTTTCATGGAGGAGACAAAGCCTCACTTATTGAAGTCTAGCTTGTACATAATATTTCTTTTGTAAAGTTTTGTTCAAGAAAATTTTCTTTTATTAGTATGGAAAACGTGTTTTATGGTTTTTTATTCATTTGATTGAGGTTTTTCTTGTTGTCACTATCTTTTCCAAGCTTGTGCTCAATTAGTAAACAAACATTTAGAGGACATAGCATCTATGCTTGACCTTATCATTATGTTAGGCGTTTTAAAGGTGGAATATTGATTGTCAAGTCAATTTAATCACTGACACTGAACGGTCAATGATCCTTGATTGGGACCCGCAAGCAAAAAAAATGTGCCATATGGTTGACCGAGTCACCATATCTAGTGCACCTCACTACTCATCCTAAACGTACTTTTGGGCAAGTATCATGCCATAATGCTTAATGGGCCTTAGCATCATGAATTCATGATGCACCTTTTCCAAATGAGGATCAAGGATGGAAATATGCCATTCAACTTATCAGACAACCATGCCTAGTTGATCATAGCATCATCATAAATGCACACCAGATGAGCTCCAAGGATGGAAATGTGTTGTCCAATCAACCACCACACTTGCATCTTAGCATCATCATAGATTTGTTCCACATTAAGTGTCAAGAATGTGAATATAAACCATCTGATCAATTGGGCCTTCCTGCTAGTGGACCTGAACATCGATCCCAATCTGTATCCTGCGACCATACTAGTAGTGTTGTCCTAGATTTTCTTTGGAGTGTGAAGGACCAAAACATGAGCCTTTTGACTGATTTAGCCACTTTCCCTCGTGGACCTCAACATCAACTCTAACATGCACGGGGCAAGCTCGTAGCAATGAAATATGTTCCATCCAATCTATCAGGCCACCACACCAAGAAGATACTCTATAGTTTTTACCTTTTGAGAAAACCTCTTAGGATGGAAACGTGTGTTATTTTGCTAGCTCAGTACTTACTCTAGATTGTCTGAATAGGGAGTATTAATTGCCACATTGATTCTGTCATCACACTTAACAACCAAACTAGTCTGTTTGGAAAAGAAGGATGACTAATCCCATTGGATCAAACTGGTTTCCTAAGTATGTTATTGGTGGGAAAAAATTGCCCAAAACCCTATGGAAGTCCTATACAAGGACAACCGAGTTTCTTAGGGAGAGGCTTGTTCTCTTATAACCAACTAGACCCAATCTCACCACTAAAATCTGGCTAGATTAAACAATTGGACGTCAAATACTTCGAACCAGATCTGATGCACCCCAGCCACTTGGGACTGACGTAAAACAACACAGCAATAATACCTTGATACAGACTACTGCATGCATATGCACAAAAGTGAAAAAAAAATAAAACATTGTTCTGTTAAGCATTCAGCAAATTGGAATTCCTGAAAAGTCTAATTTAAAAAATGAATCATATTCAAAGACGTCAAGGCTTAGGACACATAAGGCTACCATAAACTAGTCAAACATACTTATGGTAATATATCACTCTTTTTTATCTATAAAAACAAATACAGTCAATGCTTTAGACATATTGAGCTTACTCTCTCACGCATAAAACTTTAGCCCCAAACATTTTTAATATATTTTCTTCATTTCTTCTCCAAAAAACATATCCTTCTTATTTTAATATGACTTAGGTATACCAAATTGGATCTAAAGTTCTAAAAATATTTTGGAATAAGTAATTCAAGATTAAAGGCTATATTTTTAAAACTGAAATTATGAATCTGAATTCTATTACTTCAGTATAATTGAATTTTTTGTTGCTGTGATGTGGAATTTACCACATTGATGGGAGCCTTGTGCTTTGAATTTTTTGGATGATGTGGGATTATGAGCAGTGGATGATGTCTTCAATTTTTTATAATCTTTTGGTTATGGAATAGATACATGTCAAACAGAGCATATTCCAGAATCCATTTAATTGATGTTTTATTGACTTCAATTGTGCATCTAAAATATCAAAGAAATACCAGATATAACATGACACTAACCTTTTAATACACATGGACAAGTTGTGCGTGTTATCTTATTTTCATTTTCAGATAACATTAGATCCACATGAATTGATGGATCCTGTCAAAAAATATGTTTCTTTAGTCTATCACTTCTGAGCACTACCTTGGCTCCAAGGTGTTTTAATCTTGAATATTTAGGTGATTATTACATTGATCTTACCAATTTATCTATTAACGATTTGGATATGTGAAGACAAGCGCTGTATTTTTATGGTTCCTTGTTTTCCTTTCACCATTTAATATTAATATTTGACTTACATTCAATTGATATTATGTTCGAAACTATAATTGTAAACTGGAAACTATTAGTTCCTATGAGTTGATGGGTCGTGTCAATAAGTGATTCATTGATATGGGTACTTATTTTCTTGCACATATGAGATTTAATTGAAGACCCAAAGTAGCCTTAGATCTTTGTTTGCCACAATTTAAGATTTTCGATGAGATTTATGTGGCTTCTCATTTTTAAATTTATTAAAGCTTTTTCTTTACTGATGTGCAAATGTTGTTTGATTTTGCTTGTACTTGTAGTATGATGCTCTATCTCTCTCACACAAATTTTCATCAAAATTTTAGCACAAATGAGACCCGCAAGCCCCTTCATTGGAGGACCACCTACTCCACGAGGTGCTTATCTTGGAGGCTCCACTTATCCCCAGCCAGTTCCTTACAACTACCAACAAGGATTTTTGTATCCACCATATGGGTGAGTCATGCATAGTTATTCCTACCTCTCACCCCTTAACAAAATTACTAAATGTTCAAGGAAAAAGCCTACTAGAAGGTAAAAATCTATAAAAAAATGGGGATGGAAAGTAGTCTGGGGTTAGCATCATCTTAAATGCTACATGCTTAGAAATTTTATACCTAGAGAAGGAAAACATACAGGTTGGTAGGGGCAAGTTAGCATACCAGGGAGAACATAGCAATAAAAAGATTATTGTCGTTTATTTTTTTTCAGATGCATAATGTGAGGGCAATTTTCTCTTTAGTTAAAAACTTCCTTCAAGCAGTCTATAAGCATCATTCTGAAGAAAAAGAGAATCTGAATTGATCAGACTTATATTATTCAAATTGCTTTCATCGTGCAGGTTCATGTCATATGGGCCTGATTATGCCTATCAACAGGTTGATATCTATTTATCCACTCGTTAATCTTTTTTTAATCTACCACTTTTGATGTATAATGCAACAATCTTCCCATTTGCGTTTCTGTATGCAGAATGCTTTTACTCCATTTCCAGGGCAGCAATTTGTTCCAATATATGGTATTTCTGGGATTCCTAGTCCTTCCGTTTATCCATACGGCCAATTGGGTCAGCACCTTTCCACTGGGCAAGGTTATACAAGTCAGCCTTATGCAACACCTGGCCATCAGTTTATGCAATTCACTGGACCAAGCTTTACTGGAGCAGCTTCTGCACCCATGTCAATATTGCCTCCCCCATATCCTACTGGTATAAGTTTGGTCATGATTTCTTGTTGTGGAGTTTCTTCTTTTTTTGTGTCATATACCAGAGCTTGACTTCTTTGGGATTGCATCAATTGATTTGCAGTGCACGTGGTCAAATTATCTATATTGATCATATTACATATAATCAATAACTTGTGCTTGACTAGTCAGAATGTCTAAACACCATTTTTACCTCTTCTATACATTCATACCATTTGTGTTAGAAATATTTCTTTCAAACATTGACAAAATTCTTAAATGTTGAAAAGTCTGAAAATTTTAAAGTTTAATATGTCATTCAGATATCATTTTCCTAATATTAATACATATTCATATAATATACCATGCTATCTATGAATTATTGATTTCAGGGATGCCTACTCAACGTGCAGCTTCACCATTGTACGTAATTCCTTCCCAATCCCCAAAGTTCACACAGGGCAGTAATTCTGAACAAAACATTGGTTGAAAGGAGGTCTCAGGGATGAGTAACATTCTGAGGTCAGTTTGATTAACTTAACTTCATTATCATATGAGCCTAGATTTAGCGTTCGTTAATCAAACTGTATTTGGTATATGACAGACATCCTTAGATTGCAGCAGGACTAGAACAGAATTATTGCCCCTTGGTGGCAGTCTTCAAATCTTGCCTTGCAAGTCACCTTATTTGCATTCTACAGGTATTTCCAACGTTGCAATTCTATGCATACATGCAGTTGCAGGTAATCCATGCCCATCATAGAGTCACATTAGGTTGCATTTTACACCTATTACCTTCCTTGACCTGAAAGATACCATAAAACATTCCTTCAACCAAAGAAAACTGGTGGACAAACAGTAACATAGAGAAATTAGCTTATAGCCCACTAGAATTCTGGATGGAACAGAGCTGTGTGACATGATGTATAGAATTCTGATCAAACAACATGTTTATTATCATCCCTATAAATATCAAACTGCCAGCCTGATGTTTCTTACCAGTGTTATATTAGCTTCTGATATGTGGGTGTTCTTGGATATGCTCCCCATGGTAGCAAACTTAATGGAGAAAGAACTTATTGTTCACTGTTCTTTAATTTACTGTCCCATCATCAATTATGTACCATTGAAGTTGGAAGAGATGGTTATTTGATTGTGTCGGTATATAGATATGCTTCTTATAATGTTGTGGAAATATGCCATACAAGGAAGGCCATGACAATCATTTGTATACTCGGTAAGTTTCAAACAATTCATGCAGACAACTCACCACTAGATCTTGATTTGCTCTCTCACTCTGCTCATTCTCACCCAGTTTCCATAAAAGTTTTGAGCCTTTGTCGATATCTTCCAATTGTTTGGAAAGAAGTATCTTCGATCACGATGTGGCTGAAGGGTGAGACCTTAGGCTAGCACCTTCTACACATGTTATCAATGAACCAATGGGGAGATTATTGAGAAAGCTTCGTCTCAATTTCTGTTTATATTTTCCTTCCGTGGCAATGTTTTGTTTATTTTTTCATGCATACATTGTTCTGGGCATTTCTGTTACAGTGGATCTTTAAGACAATCATTTTACTTCTGTTTTCCTTGTTTTTAGTAATACAACTGCAAGTCTGCTACAATGTTACGATGATTCAGGAACTGATTGATATAACTGATAAATTTCCAGTGCCATTCCTTATTTCTTGTGGCCTGCATTTTTAGTTCCGTGGATGGAACTATGGAAGGCCCATTTGGGAGTTCAGTGGCATCTGATCTAGCTTTTTGTTCCTGTTTTACCACTAATCTACCACACAAGGCATAAATGGTTGTGGATATTGTTAAAATTCTATCTCAAAATCAATTGGTAATGAGTAAAAGAGTTTTTTATATATTAAGTTCAATTTATTCTTTATATTTATCAATATGAAAATATTTTAACACTCTCCCTCACTTATGGTATATTTTTATTTTTTTTTATACCTACAAGTATCTGCAGGTGAATATATATAAAATGATTCTAATACCATGTTAAAATTCTATCTCAAAATTAATTGGTAACGAGTAGAAGAATTATTTATATATTAAATTTAATTTATTTCTTACATTTATTAATGTGTAACTATTTTAACAGATATCACATCATAATGCCAATACATTGTCCTGTAAAAACTCTTCCTGACCCGAGCTTCATTTCTGATGAAATCGACAGGTTGTCTGATGTCATGGTCACCAGAGACACCACAGAGTCGACGTCCGTGGCTCTCCAAAGGGTCGGAGAGCCGAGCACGAGCAGGTACCAACCACACTTGTTCTGCTGCAGTGTCTATAGTACCCCATGCCCAGCCGGAAGCTCATGTTGGGTGGCTCGGAGCATGGACCGGTGGAAGCTGGAGATGGAGTCCAGTAACCTACAGGAAGTGTGATTTATCAAAACCCAGAAGTTTTTGGTGGAACGAGATGGTTCTTCCAGGTAGCAGTGTTCTGTCGTGTGGTGTCATGGTTGTGGTTCCCTGGAGTATATGGTCTTCTAACCGTTACCCAAGTACACTAGTGCGTTGTAATTTGTAAATAGATGAAGGGTCTCGCTTGTAATTAAATTATGTCTCTCATGATTGGTACGGTATGTACGCTCGGGATGACGTTTCTCCGTCTTGTCAGCGTATCAGCAATCTCTGGTCAAAAATATCGAAACTTCCCAAGGCCCAAGGGTTCTACGTTTTACTCTGGCTTTATTTGTTGAACTAGTTTTAATTTTAACTTCAATTCTACGTAAATTTTTATATGTTATTATTATTATATATAAAATTTTATGTCATAACTTACTATACAATTTTAATAACGTTTACGAAACTTTTTTTAACGTAGAATGGCCTCATCATTCAAGCTCATTTCCTGTGCTTTTTGAACCATTGTTTCTTTTTTAACATTACGTTTGAAATCATTGTTTCCTAAGGTAAGAGACGTCTTATAACGATTATTTTAAACAATGCATAAAAATAATGTTAGTCTTTTACGATGATTATTGCCACACCTGTTATATATATGTCATGTTATTTATGCATGCCGTCTTAAAAAATGTTGTAATTCGAACTAACGATGATTGAATGAAAATATATACCAACTTTGTGTCACAGAACACAACAGTTGCATATAATTTTTAGAATCAATTCATTTGTTGGTTTTTTTTGGATGAAATCTTCAGTAATTATAAGGTTAACGAAAATTACAATATTAGCCTGTCTTTTGTTGTAACCTAAATCTTTACCGGTTTCTAGACTTTCCCATGTATGAGTGAGTTGGTATGTTGGATTTGAATATCTGTCCCATTCTTCTGATGGAAGAGGTCGAGATAAGATGTAGACATACTTACCGTGGTGGACAAAACAGCTGCGGAATACAAATTAAGCATCAACCTTTTGGTAATATTTGTATATTTAAAAATAAAAAAAAATTAACTATTATTTTCATCATTTTCCATCATTTCCTATTAATTTCAAATATACATTAAACTTCCATATTCTGTCAGGTTTGTTAAACAATAGTGCATGGTCCATACATACGCACGCGACGTAAAATACCAGCTACATTATTTAATAAACGGAGGGCAGCGGCATCATATGGCAAAGAACCATTTTGTATGAAACAGAGTCAAGAGAACCACATTAACAAAACTAACAGCATAAGGCCCGGGTGAGGAGTGCAGGAGATTACCTCCTCTTTAAAAGTGCGTGTGTTTGTGTTTGGGGGAAAACAAGTTTGTGGTAGGGCATCACGGGACTTGTCGGCCGAATTCTTCATAGATTAGTGAACATGAAGTGATGATGCACGGATGATGAGACACCGTTTAAAGATGTTCACCCGTCAATGCACACAGACAAACAAAGAGAGAGGGAATTATCATTGCTGTCAAAAAGGCCGGACACTCCATCAAAATATTATAAATGACAAAAAAACGCAAACAAAGGTAGGTCCACAGCCCACACCTCATCAAAAAGCTTATTTCAAGCATACAGCCCAAGTAATAAGCTGCAAAAAAAACGGAGAAAACAAGGGTATTAAAAGGTACAAATGAGATCACCTTTTGAGAACCACAATTCTGCAGTTAGAGATAGGACTGCCCAGAGTGGGATGGTGAATTCATTACAGAGAGTACATCGGTTACAGAAGCCATGGCACTCAAAGCAGCTTTTAGAACATCCTGCGAGCATCCAGGCTTCACGATGCTCTTCACCTGGGTGGAAAGGTTTCAAACATAATCAGAAACAGTGAGTCAATGCAATCAAATGATTACAGTGTGGCATGCCAACTACATTTTGCCGAGGACACATCAGGTAACATCATGATCTGAAACTTGTTCAAAATATTGGAGATGGAATGGTGGAACTAACTGCACGAACGCAATTGTTGTCATGAAACCAAGTTCTAATGCAGCATAAAATTTTTTGCTGAGATGACAACCCATATGTTAATGCTATTGTAGTTTATTTTATTGATATCATTCCACATCAATTTATGTGGGTTGAAAACAAATAAAATGTCTATATTTCTCAACTTTAAATGTCTAATCTCAACATTTCATTTGTTTTGCACACTAATCGCATCAGCACTACCATGATATTAGGAGTGTATGTTTATGAAATTTATGCATAATTCTCAATGTTCGTTTTTAATTCCTTTTTACTTATCACATTATATATTTTTTAACCAACACTTGACTTATCTGAAAGTGTTGATCTGAAAATCAAAATTGCAAATGGATTTCCATGTTCTGATGCCCTACCCTGGCTTTTCTAGTTTGAAAGGACCAACTTAACATAGAAAAATGTTGGGAACCACATAATGGACACGACTGTCAAAGATTACTAAAACAAAAATGGAGTGGACCAGTAAAGATAATATCATCAAAGAGAAAAGATTAATAATTTAGAAAAAAAGTCAAGATTAATGAGAAACATTAAAGTGTAGAAGAATGTCTGAAAACCTTGTCAAGGTAATCCTGGAGCTTCTTGATACGACCCATGTAATCTTGATCTTCCAAAGATAATGTGATTGTCTTCACATCAGATCCAGGTCCCTCAAACTGAAGTGGCCCTGGGTTTCTATAGTTGTCATCCATTAGATATTCTGCAGCATTCTGCCTCAACAACCTGGGCACAAGAATAATTATTATCTTAGACCATTAAGGACTTCAAGTGCTAACTTAGGTTTTGTTTGGTAATGATTTTTCAACTCTAACTTTAACTCTACACAAACTCTTACATATCATTATTACTGTACAAATTTTTATATACAAATTCTTATTTCACAATTCATTGTAAAATTCAAGTTCATTTGATAATAAAACTTAGCTCTCATTCTCTACCATATTTGGAGTTGAAACACCTCATTATCAAATACACCCTTAGAAGCATCAACATCTGATTATGTTTACTGAATTCAAAAGATTATACATGCTGACATAACAGAGATTATAGACACCAAATAAGGAAAAAAAGGGTAACATACTCATATGCTTTGCCTTTTAAGTCAACGGTTGCAGGATGGATTGTAGGTTTCCCAATTGACTTGGCACCAGGGCTAGGAGACCATTGCTTCACAGTCATCATTGCCTGAAAGTGTAGATAAAGATACAATAATTCGATCATGTTTTTATTTACTAAAATATTTGGATTTTTGGAAAATGTATTGGAAATGGCAAGCATTACAACAATATGCAATAGAAACATACGGCTAGCTTGGCTAGGTTTAAAAAAGCACTAGAACACACAAGAAACAAAGGAAATAGAAGACAAAACAGTCTACCAATCGAGTTAGTGCCAAAACAAATGGTAAAAGAATGTTTCAACAGGATACAGGAGAAAAAAGTAAAAAACAAAAAAGACATTATCAGCTCCTCAAACAGAGCTAGGCAATAAAACATCCAACTAAACAGAAATAGTGGCATCCACTTAAATGAACAATGAATCCCATAAAATAATCTCTTGTTTCTTTCCAACCACTAAAAGAACCGCAGCCCAACCCTTGAGTAAAAAGAACCGACAAGTCAAAGCAAACTCTGTAAGCATACCGAATGAAAAAGTTACCATGCAAAACAACCAACCTTTTAGAGGGAATAGTTTCCAAAAACTGAATAAATGGTTGCCATGCAAAAACTAGCTTTTAGAGGCAATATGGTGATTCCAAAAACTGAACTAACTTTTGCTGCAGACAACTTTTAGCACCCCTCATTGAGCACAGTAGAAACACCATAGTCAATGTTAAAAGACACCATTTTAGCTCCAAAATCGTAATTGAGAATCTCTTTTTCTGATCTCACAGAGATCATATTATTCAGAAAACATCACCAAAGAAGATGCATAAATATGCGAGAAATCTTGGAATAGCTCATGCAACATTGAATCACCAATCCACCTATACAACCAAAATCAAGCACCTCTCACTACCGCGCCCCCCCCCCCACTCATAAATCATCATCCATTCTGTCTCCAAAACACCCTTAAAATTTACAAGAACATACAGACATTTTCATCCATCGCTATATACATACATTCTCAATTTACATCTATGCCAATTCTCTAGTACAATCTTTTTTGCCAAACTGATACCACTTATTCAGCTAACCTTTCCATCTCCGTCCCTATGCATACATTCTCAATTTACATCTATAACAATTCCCTAGTATCATTTTTTGCCAAACTAAAACCCCTTATTCACCCCTCCCTCTCTCTTTCTTACTTCCATAAACATTTCCTAAAAGAACAAGTTAAGAGAACAAAAATTGCATAGAAAAAATGCAACAAAAATCTTTTTACAACAATGAAACAAAGAGAATAGATCTCATACCGTTATTGGAGCAGCCCCACATCGCCATTTGTTTACAGGATTTTTCAGATTAGTAATGGTTGCCATATAGCCATTCAATCTTGCTGCAAGAATGTGATAACAAACGTGCCCAAGTAGCTACACAAGAAGGGTTTATATATTATTGAAATTCCATTGACAAAAAATTCTGAAAGAACGTTTGGCATTTTCTGTATAACTTACATAGGCATAATCACAATCGAATTTAGAAGGTAAAGAACCCCGGGCTTGATAGCCAAAAAAGTGGCAAATAGCATTGAATTTCTTTCCTTTGTAGATTCCAGCCTTCTGAATTCATTCAAAGCATGACAATAGGAAAAAAAATTGTTAGCTTTGCACATCAATAAACTAAAATAAGTATCTAGCAAGACAGTAGAAGCACCAAAATAAAAATGCTCACAGCCAAACAATAGATTTCACATACCAGGCGCTTGTTTATTTCTGTCTCAACCAACTGCGCTAGAAGTTTCTCCATCTCGATCTGCAAGGTAAGCATCACAAATAATATAGTCAACAAAAAGATACCATTTTATGGACTTTTTGAGGAATAACCTATTGTGGCCTTTTGCTTGAATTCAATACTTCCATCAACTTTACCTGGGACAATTGAGCTGAATCATCAGATTCTGGAAAGAGAAGAAGCTGTATCACAAAAACAAGTAAACAAAGAAAAAAAATACGTCAATCATAAAAAATGAAGTCAAGGCAGTAGAAGAAAAAATAATCACTATTTAGTAAAATATAGAGTAGTTTATCCTTCAAACTGTATTATAATAAGCTAAGAACCTGACGCCTAAAGAATGGAGGCAAAAATTCAAACAATGCAGATGCCCAAGGAGAGAGCTGTGTTGAGATATTGTCAGCAGAAATGCCTTGCTTATGCAAGCCATGAATTTCCTAAACACAAGAGAAAATGGTAGCTTTTAGTGATTTGAGAAGCCAGTAAACTTGAATCACCCCATTTCATCATTATAAAGTAAGCACCTGAAGCAGAGCATACAATTCTGGGATAGATTCAACAAGACCCTCAGGTATAAGAATGACACCATGATACTTATCTGCACAAGAGCATTAATCCCTATTAGATGAATCGCAAAAAACATATGGCACAAAATTTCTTTCTCATCTAAAGTCCAAACTAAGCATCTCCAACCTTGTTCAGCCCTTGCTTGAATGGCATCACATATCTGAGTAGTGATGTCAAAAATGGTGAGCTTTGATGATGCTACCTCCTCACCTAGGATTACCTATGATATGAGTGAAGAAAATACAACAAAAAGCATTAAGCAGATGTATATTAATCAACTCAAAAGATAAGCATGAAAAAACAAACCATGTTAGGACGTGACTGGAGTGCACACTCTAGTGCCACATGAGATGCCTTCCGGCCCATAAGTCGGATAAAATAATAATACTGCAAATAACAAAAATACTTAGTGAATGTGTAAGTCCAAGAAAAACTATTAAAGGTGATTCAGCAAATTACAAACAACATAGTTCAACTGTCACTCCTAAAAATGGCATAGACAAGATGTACACAGACTTGCGTAATCAAGTAAACAATATCAATCATTAACAAGACAATCTTACAATACTGTTTGGGTTTCAAAAATCACCTATGTTACAGGAAAGAAAATGAATAATCATTGAGAAAATTTAAGTGATATAAAAGTTCAGTTACTGGAATACTTTTGTCTTTTAAAATAACCAAAGGCAAAAAGGAAATTGAAATAAAAAAGCAACAATTTGTCAAACATAACAGTATAATCACCTTTTCAGCTGAAAGTGCATCGGTACAGACATTGCTTATAAGCTGGGAGTTGACCTGAAGGGGGAAATGAGTGAATTTTATTGAATGATTCAAGATATAAATACACAAGACAGATTTAAAATACTTTCAGGCTTTCAGCATGTTCTTTGTTTTAGGATGAAGCATTTTTTTAATAAGGGTGGCTTTATCCCAAAACTAATTGAAATATTGATTAACATAAAGTAATTAAAACAATATCAGTTTCTTTTTATCAATTGGCAGAGTCGCTCAATCTTAGTTTGCCTAAATTTGTCCTATTATGCTTTCCATAACCCATGAAAAACAATAAGATAATGAACAACAATGAAATCGTGCAACCATCTTCTGCTTAGCACTAGTGTTAGAAAAGCTGAATTTTTGGCAGCAAAAGATAATAATTAGCAATAAAAACTAGTAATCTTTATAAAGTGTTCAAGGATGGATAGCTGGTATTTCTGTTGGAAGAAGGGAATTGGCTCTTAGTTTCCCAAAATAAAGAATAAAAACAAGAAATGTAATAGCACAAGGAATCAAGGATAACACATGAATCATGACAAAGAACAACAAGATCATATATAACCACCTAGATGCATTAAGCCAGTAAAGATAAAGTTAAAGCATTTAAACATAAAAGAGGGCTCCCATGCTTGAGTTGGGAAAGTCCAAGATGCCCTAATATGAGAAGGGACTTGGAAGCCACTTTCTTTAACAATCTGTAACTTAAGAATGAAGAAGATGAAAGGTATAGTTTACCAAAAGCATACAATTTGAATGGCAACCAGCAAAAACGATCGGTAAATTTTTATTGTCTGGAAAGGGCAAGAAGATAAACATTTCCTTAAAGTATGATACTGCATGGAGTTCTTGCACCGACCTTGAAGAACTGATACCAAGCAACAAAGTATGCAAATGAATTTTTAGATCAAAACATTCTAATGGTTACTCATTTCCTTATGACACCTAACAAAATTGGCATACAAACCAGAACAAGAACGAAACTTCAAACATCAAAAACAAAGAAGCCAAAAAAAGTGACAGTAATGGATATCATTTTCATGATCATATAGATATATTTTCCTGACACTGACATATAATAAACGCCTAGCATGTTTTGGTAGCAAGCACACAAACTTGCAGTAGAAATTTCCCAACTTGATCTTTGTAATATGCAGAATTGTTATGTAGTATGGTATGTTAAGAAAAACAACTTGACATACCTTGCAGATGGTATCAAAACCAACATTGGCCTCAACAAATTGAGTCCTTAGATCACCATTCAAAGTAACAGGGACTCCTACAACCTGTATTTTTTAAAAAGATTGAAAGAGTGAATCTCATTGAACAATGAGCATCGCACAAAAGTAAAAGAGGACCAAATGAGTTCAGAATACAACAAGCTGCAAGAAAAGCTACCAGATAGGAATGAAATAATATTGAAGCATGTGCAAAAATGACCTCTAAAATGTATCATTCGGAATATGCCATAGCAAAAATGAGGAAAATATATATTCAATGAAATTAAAAGTACATGCTTAAAAAAGCAATATATGGTTATCAAGGTACTCAAGCATTACTTAATCTAGGACGCTTTGGGTGCCAAGTTCATGGCTGGGTGCTGCCATAAATGAGTTGAAAAAATTAATACCCCCTTATATATTATATGATTAATTGATTATATGTAATTATTGATAGATATTTTTGAGTGGCAACAAGGAGGAAATATATTAAAACTTTAAAATTAAGGGGCCTACGCAAGCCATGGGGATGCTGAAATCAAAAGTAAAACTACATCCTAAATGGCATCAGGGAAAAAACCACTAGAGACCTAGAACAAAAGAACAATAAACAAAATTAAGAGTAGCAGAGATGGTTAAACAAAAGAGACACCAGACCCAAACGATAGCTGAGTCAAATGGTGAGCAAAGTATGGAGCGATCCTAGACTTCCACCTCATCACCTTGCACTTTCCACATTCATGAAAAGGGCTCACTACTACGTTGAACACCCTAAAACACCCTATTATCCTTTCCGGCCAGTGCTTCCACCAAACTGCATTAGAAATAATGAGCCAAATTTTCAGCCATGCAGCCTCAATTCCCGTTTTGCAGGCCCACCTCTCCGAAAATTCAACAATATCCCATCTCAATACGTCCTACATATCTAACCATGAGCCCCAGTGGTGTTTCATTAAAGGACAGTCAAAGAGAAAACGCCACTGATCTTCCACTGTGATCCATGGAATTGACATAAGATAGCAAATGAGAAGCCTCATCTCCTAAGGAAGTACTCTGTTGAGTATCTGATGCAGAGAATTGATTGAGAATCTGCCATCATTACACCAATGCCATACTTGTGAGGGAGACTATAGAAATCAAATGAGAACCATGAGAGTAACTGAAAGAAAGCAAGCTGACCAACTTAGAAGATTCTGTTTCACTTAGGTTCCTACAAAATGAAACATGCAACACAATCCTTGCCTTTAGAACATTGAAGAATCTCAACAACACCAAGAATGGATGAAGATGCCACTGACTGCAAAGCGCGAAAGATAGAAACCAGCAATCTACCCTCTATCCAGCCATCCCACCAAAAGCTAATCTCATCATCATCCTCCCCTCACTAGTTATGTTTGACACTCAAACCTCCCCATCCTCCCCTCACTCCCAAACCATTTTTTCCTAACAATCCCATGCAAGAAGATAAGGTGGGGTGCAGAGGATGTGGGTGGAGGAGGTAGGGGAGTTGACGAGGGGTGGATAATTTGGCAGGGGGGAGGAGTGCTGAAGTGGAGTATTTACCATTGGGGCAGAAGAGATTTTATTTTTGCAGGAGGAAGAAGAGATTCCAGATTCATCACCCTCTAAAGGATGCTAGTTTGAACAAAGTCTATTTCTGGTCAGACCAGTTCTTTAAAGAGATGGCTGAGAAATTGGATTTCCAGCTTTGCAACAAGTCAAGGCAGATCTAAAAGGAGGTAATCACAGTTACTCGATGCTTGAAAGGCAGATAGTGATAGGTGCTAGGTGAATGGGGTTTGTTAATTAGCAATAAAGATCATTTTTTGGAATGTTAAAGGGGTGTGTTAGCTGCAGAAAGGAAGACTTGTCACGTCAGTATACTTCAAATCACAATCAGATATCATCTGTTTACAGGGAACAAAGTTGCAAGAAACAGATATTTCCATAGCACAATCCTTGTAAGGAAAAAGAGTTGCATGACTTTCTTCTGAGAACACAATTGGAGCATTTAGAGGGGCATTGTTCATCAGGAAATCATCTTTAGACCATATTTATCAAGAGATTTTAACCTTTAGAGTTCCGTTAGGTTTAAGAGATGAACAAATACAAAATGCACATTTTCGATGTGTACAGACCATGCGAGCAAAGTAGAATACATGCTTTATGAGATGACTTGAGAAAAGTGGGACAGTATGGCTTTCAACATTTGGTGGTAGGCGGTGACTTCAATGTGACCAGATTCTCCTCTGACAGATGAAATAACACCAAAATTACTAACAGAATGTGAGAATTCAATGATATCCCCAGGGACTTGGACTGGACTGACTTTTCTATTTGAGGAGTTTAGTTCATCTGATCGAATTTGAGAGCAAACCCATCAAGGGCTTGCACCACCAGACTGTAAGACTCAACTGGAAGGATGTGTGTTCAGCATCCTTTGTTTCTAGTCTTTCCAGAAGAACTTCAGGTCATGTTCCATTACTACTGAGTACAGAAGACTCAATTGGTTGAGACGCCCCAGATCCTTTTGTTTTAAAGCATTTTGATTGTCAGCAGATGGCTTTGGATAAAAGTTAGCAGGCTCATGCATTCAAATTTGTTATAAGGTTGCAATGGCCTTTCCTTCAAAATGAGGATCTAGTAGAAGGCTCTGTGCAAAACTCAATGCACTAAAGCATCACTTTAAAAAGTAGAAATCTAACGAATTGGGCAACTGGGGTCCCACCCCTCTATATTGACTAAAGTAATTATGCAACTTGATGGAAAAGAGGAAACACAGGGTGTTTGTCAGATGCAGAAAGTAGGAGCAAGGCTTACGTTAGAGAAAATGTAGAGAACTAGTTAGGGAAAGAGGAAATTATGTGGAGAGAGAGGTCTAGAGTGCTGTGGCAGAAAGCTGGTGACAGAAACACCAAATTTTTCAAAGAATTGTGTCATAAAGGAGGCAGATAAATCGATTGAGTTCTGTTTCCATTTTAAGGCAAATTTTCACCAAACAGAGATCGCATTCAACAAGAATTTGAATTTTTATGCAGAGAACTTAAGCAGAAAGAACTGGAATTTTTTCTTCAAACTAGATAATCTGGATTTCCCTAGGATTTCAAAAAAGCAGGCTAGTCATCTTGAGGTAGGTTTCAAGGACGAATAAGTTTGAAATGTGGTCTTCTTCACGGCAGGTGATAAGCTGCCAGGGCTGGATGGATTTCCGATGTTCTTTCACAGGCACTTGTTGAAATAGGGCATTATAGAGGTGATATTGGGTGGGAAAACAAAACTTTAGTTACACTCATTCCCAAAACTTTTGGTCAATTTCCATAAATCCTCAATTGTTAGGATATCAGTTTTGAAGGTAGAGATTCAATCAGTAAAAAATTCTATGGATGTAAGAAAAAAAGTTCCTAATCAAATACTTAAGCGTACCTCTTTCTAGAAAGAAACTATGCAGAGAGATTAACAGTCAGTGATTGAGACGTTTGAAGAGAGTTTCTCAAGATGAGCTGGCTATTCCTCACTTTTTTGACCTACAGGGGAAAGGTGACACTCAAAGCATTGGTCTTAGTCAACATAACAACACATTATCTCTCAATATTTAGAATCCTAGTTACAGTTGCAAATAATCTTGAACAAATTCAGAGGATGTTTCTATCGAAAGGTAAGAGGAAAGAGCATCCCTCTGGTATCTAGTTGTGGCTCAGAAACAAGTCACTCAACCTAAATGTGAGAGTGGTCTTAGCATTTGGAGTCTTTGCTCAATGAACTTGGCATTACTTGTAATTATTGATAGCTATGTTCATTGTAGAAAAAAGTTGATCCTAAAAGTTTGTCAAATAGAAAATTATTGCAAGATTGAAATAAAATATAATTAAATTTTTAAATGTGTAAAATAAAAAATGCAAAGAAATTAACATATGGCTTGACATTTAAACACCTAGCCTTCTTAGCATACTTTGGCACTTGACAATGCCTACTGCCAAGAGCCAAAGTAAGTGCCTTGATAAGTTTGAAAAAGGTATCATACATCCATACTATTATTCAGATTGCAATGGTAAAACAAAAAACCACTCAATATGACAATACCTTTGTTGTACATTTTGCTTCGGCAAATGTTTCTGCAAGCTGGGCAGCATCTGTGTTTGATGTGACTCCTACAGAAAGATAAAAAAGTCAACAATGCTCCAAGAACTATACAAACTTCCACAACATAATAATCACCCATAGTCAAGCATTTATCTACCTCCAACAATTACTAGACCATCCAACTTCAAAGCTTGACATGAGGCCAATGCCGCATTGACTTGCTCAGTTGTTCTTATTTGATCTTTCGTCCTCCCCAGCATGTCATAGCCACCTATCAAAGACATTAGACAATTCAGGAATGTCACAGAATACTGATACGGGAGCTATGACAGACTTATATAGTTAAATTATGCAAGACCTTGATTTTTATATGTGGAAAGAACATCTTCTGTGATTTCCAGAGTATTCTGTGCAAATAAACCATCAGTGCCACCTGCTCATCACGAGAATAAGAAATAAAAAATAATATCAAATTTTCGTTGTGTTGCCAAATAAAAGCATTTTTCAAAAAAAAACATGAACATCAATGTGAAAGAAAACAAGCAAAACTACAACACATTCTTCGGTATCTAGAGAACAGTGTGTTTCAAGAGCTCATGAAGTGAGGGTGATTCAAACTCATTAGTGGAAGGAATCATACAAGTGATTCAAACATTAAATAGCCATGAGATGACAGACATGAATTGCTGAAAAAAATAAATGCAAAATGAGAAATATACAGCTAAATAATAAGAAAAGTAAAATTATATTAAATAGAATGCATTACCAACAAATCCAAACAGTTTATTGTTGGGATTGTGAATCTTAAGAGCATTATAAAGACCCCAAACAATATTATGACCACCTGGAGACTGCCTCCCAGAAAACACAAACCCTACCCTGCATTTGCAGTTACTCAGTTAGAAAGTGAGTAGCTAATAAAAAAATAATCTGACAGGTATATCCAACTATCTAGTTGAAGTTAGGCTACAATGTTTTTAATTTGTTTAAAACTATTCTCATTTTTTAAAATAAAAAACAGATATATCCGACTAGTTAGTTGAAGTTTTCTGTAATATCTGATTCCTCTTGTCAATATCTATGCAATGCACGCACCTCATAGCTGGATGCTCTGTTATGATCTGAGCGTCTGGAACTTGAGATTTTGGCCTAAGGAAATGGGCTAGAGGCTGCCCATAAGTGTGAGGGAAGGAATGGCTAATCACACGATGACTAGCTGAATCGGAGGTTGTTGTGGCACCTCGAAATTCCACCCTCACAGTTGTGCCCTGTTTTCAAAGGGGAAAAAGGGAAACACATCAGCATGCAGAAATTTTCAAACTCAGCTAAAAGCTAAGGAACAAATCTCCTGGTTACTTGATAGATTCATTAAGTACTCCAACAATTCAAAACAAGGAATAAGAAATAAATTATTTCCAAAAGATTGAATTCGACCAATTTCGAAAAAAAGGTTTCAAGCGAGCTACTAAAGATATTTTATTGTTGACGCACTGAGATCATAACATAATAAAATAAAAACTTTCTGCGTTCTTGTTCCCGAAGCATACATACGCTTTGGCTAAGAAACTCCGTAGACATTACCTAGAGATGAATGATTGATACGTACTTTTCTCTCTGGAAAGCAACAAAGTAAAAGTTTACGCCGTTCATTGCGATAAAAATCCAAACCCATCGATGCAAAACATTCCAAATCCACATTGCATCTGTCTCTCGGCATCACACAGACATAAAAGCCTAGAAACATGAAGTACAATGCATCCTAATACTCAAAACATGACTCGAAATCTCTAACCGAAGCATGCAATCGAGATGAACTCGTGACCAAACGAAACGACAAGCTTGCACCGCGACCGCATCGATGAAGCCATAGATCTAAGAAAAAAATCATGGTGAGAGAGCTCGTCAACAGCAAGAATCAAGGAAGGACGGACCTGAAGGCAAGGAGGGAGCTCCGGCTGGTAGAGTGCTCGCTTCTTCTGTAGATCTGAAAGCTCCCGTGGATGGCCGTAGTCCGCATCCATCAATCCGTCTCCGCCGTCGTCACACTTCTCAATTCCCAACCTCTACTTCCACAACGCTCGCTGCTTTCCTGAGCTGCGGTGGAGTCCTACGACGAGTGAGGCATGTACTCATAGGAAGAGTAGGTATGGCGGGCTTTTATGGTACCCCAGATGCGGTTCCGAACGACCTTCGATTTCGACTTCGAGCCTACGAATTGTGAAAAGAACACCATTGTTTGTTATTATTACGGAAATACCATGTCCCGGCACCTGGTCCGATCGGACCGATCGGTTACGGTTGGACCGTACAAAGAGGTTCTTAAAAATCAATTATTATTGAAATATTAAAAATTTTATGAAATTATTTATTTACTTTATAAAAATTTTAAAAAAATTTCAAATTTTTCTTTCTATTAATTTTTAAAAGACACAAACCCTTTTTTTTATGATTGATCCATCTGATATTTGATTTGATAAGTAGAAATTTTTTCTCGAGTTTTTTTTGTGGAGACAATTTTTTATCATTATTTATAATTTTTAAATTTTACATTTATTGTAAAATTTATCCATAAAAAATAATAAATTTATCTATAAGTGACAGTGAAATTTTCCGGTGCTCACTGACACAAACATTTTTCTTGAAGGTAGATAAAAGATTTTATCAAAGAAACCATGGCTATGTTTTTTTTGAAAGTTAAACCTGGCTATGTATTAGAAAGAATAAATTATAATTCATAAAAAAAAGATGTTAAATATTTTTCTCTCTTCAACTTCGTTAGCTCATCAAAGGTATTCTTTTTAGGAAATTTTGTACCTTGCTAATTTTTTTTCTACTTTACGGTAAATTATAATAAAGAGTAAATAATAGCAATAATATAATAAAAACTTGGCAAATACTCTCTTCGTCGAAGATAGTTTGTATTTTTAAAAATGATAAAAATAGTAAAAAAATTTGACTTTTTAATTTTTATTATTTTTCGTACTTTTTAAATGTACAAATTCATCTTAAATTTTCTTTCATTGAGATTCAAATATTAGTGAACATAAAAATTACAATTAAAAGTTAAAACTACTACTTCCATGCTAATAAGTGAGTGTAAATTAAGAAAATTTATATCTTTGAAAAATATGAAAAATGATAAAGAATTTAACTTATTATTATTTATAATTTTTCATATTTTCCAGAAATACAAATCCTCTTAAAAAACAACCTAATTTAGTAAGTGATCGGTATTTAATTTAAATAATAGAAGTTTTCTTTTATTTTAGATGACATTTTGGAAATAACATTAAAAAATCCGCTTGAATCATTAAATGAGAGTTGCTACTTTAATATTATAGATTCTTCTTTTTTATGTTATTTATAGAACGCTTGAATGCATGCTATTTATGGTTACAGTTGAATTTTGGAAGATTTCAGACCACACAAATCTTCCATCAAAGTTAAAATTGATAACTATTCTTTAGAATTAATGATTTTGCATTCGAATTAAAATTTTAATTTATCTTCGATGAAAGCGATTTCGCTAAAAGCATGCACCACAATGACAATATTTTAGATTTTTATTTGTATTGGGTGGAGTGCGTTTAATGGAGGTGGAGATGGACTCTTGGGTACTATTTGTGTATCAGAAAAATAGTTTTTTAAAAAAATTAATAAATCTGAAAAATAATTTTTAAGGTAAATCTAGAAAATAATTTTTTGAAATTTTTTTTTTGAATGTTTATGCATGTTACATAAAATGTTTTCCTGACATTGTACTTGAAAAATGAAGAAAAATAGTATTAGTTAATACAAAGTAACATCAACTAAAATTACCTAGGTCAAATGCTAAAGAAAAGAGGGCAAACGTAGATAATATGCGAACAACATATGGGGAGAGGGTAAACACCAAAGGAGAGAGGGTGTGAGCAAGCGAAAGAAATGTGTGAAATCGATTTTTATATTTGTTGAAAATAAGAAAAAAAATCATTTTTTAAGTACACAGATACCTTAAAAATTAAGAAAAAAATTTAAATTTTTTTAAAAATCAATTTCTTGATACACAAATCCCTCCAGAATTCTGACAGAGGCTCTTAAGAGTGGTGAGTGTAGTGCGATTGAAAGTTGGCAAGAGATTCTCTTTTTGGTCGAAAGGTTCTTGGACTCCACGCGAGGAGAACCGTGCCGTGGACTGCGCCACAAGGTTGGGAGTTGCGCATGAACTTCAAGTTTGGACTTTTCCGAACTGCTCATCCATGATTTAGAGCAGCATTTTGCTAGATTGCTGAAATATCTCGAGTTTTGACGAAAGTTGATTTAAGATTTTTTTTTTTTTCTTATTGTATTAGTGTTTGTTCCGGAGTGTGTTTCCTGGGTTGTAAACTTTTTTTTTGGTTTCCTATTTTGTGATGAGATTTTCGTTTAGTCTCTTCATCTTTGTTTTCTTTAGTTTGATTAATTTGTTTCCTTTGGTAACGTCAGGTTTTGATAAAAAAACAAAAATCTTAAAAGTAATCCGTCAATCACGTGGTGAATAATATATACAAATAAGTTGACATTTTCAAAGTCAAAGTCGTCATAAAAATCAGCTATTTATTCAAGTAACAGTTTTTTTAACCAGCGTATTGAAATATGCCGACATAAAATAATATAACGCCCGTTGAAATAATTAATGCCCGATGATCTCTTAACAATGATTTAAGGACAATATTGAAAAGTTTTTGGTGTCTATAACTTGGTATTAAAACGTACAGTGAAGTTACACTTTTTGCAAATTTAGTATGTTATTCTATAAAATAGTATATCAAAGTTGTTATACAATAAATGTTATATATTGTTTTATAGAGACGTTATATTAAAAATTTATTTCTAACGTATCATTTATATAAGAATTTAGGCGTATCTAAAAGCAAGTAATACCTAAAATTAAGTAAGACCTACTTTAATAAAAAATTCCCGTTACATTTTAACATTTACTGGAATCGATGTATCGAAAATGTGAATCGATATATTAAAAAATATAACTTGATACGATTTACTACGATCAAATGATGTCGTTATCGATAAAATACAGTTAAATTAAATTACTTCCTTTCAACTTTAATACGATATAATTAAACATAAATAATATTTAAACACAACACCAATCGAACCATACCAATATAACACAACTCTATCAATGTCCGGCGACGTCAAATATTTGACTTTTTGTATTTTTACCTAACTAGAAACATCGTTAGATTTGTTTGGAAAAAAATTTACTTATTTGAATTTTAATTTTATATAGATTCTTATGTATTATTATCATCGTATAAATTTTTACTATATTAATTATTACGTATCTTAATTGTATTTATTTTATTATTAATAATTATAATTATATTTAATTTTTAAAATAGATTAAAATCAAAAATAAACGAGACCATTGATCGCATTGCGTCCCCACTTGTCTCGGCCTGCTTCTTATGTGCGGACGTGGAATTCTGCGTGTGGGGACTCGTCCAGGTGAAAGATATACACATCGATATATATATATATATATATATTAAATTTATATATTTAAACTATATAGGTGTCATTATTGTTATTATTATTTAACTAAACTATTGCAGTTTCAACTGTATTATTCTATTCAATTCGATACCCACTTGCAATTCCTGCGCCCGTCGTCAGTGGCTGTCGCCGTCCGACGTGACAAGATCTTGTGAGCAGCAAGCCTCTCTATATTTTGAATTATTAATAAAATATTACCATATCTAAGGGCTCAAAGCATACGTTTGACCGGTGTTTTATCGTTTAAATAAATACACCTAAAATTATTTTTGTCAGTCTATTTTTATTAATATTCTTTTTACTTTCGTTTTGGCTTTTTATAGATTTATAGGTATAGTATTATTTTTTGGTAATTTTTACATGGAGATAATTTTATTATATTGGTAGAATTTTAAATTATAAATTATAAATTTTAGTGAAGGGTCTTTTAATCATTAAAATATGATATTTTAATGGCAGGTATAGTATTATCTTAAGAAACTCTTTTTAGAATATGAATTTAGATATTTTTCAAAATTGTTGATTTTGGGAGGTTTTGTATTCCTTGAAATTAAGGAAAAGGAAATTAGTATTTGTGTTAGAAAGAAATTTTGGAAACAATTTTAAATTTTTTTTCATATAAATAGTAAATTTATCTTGCATGTCTGCTCTTTCTCTAGCAAGAAAATCATTTGACTTGAAAATTTCTTTATTGACAACTTCTACTTGATTGCTACTTTTGACTTCTTTTAATTTTGACTATTCCTTCATGTTATCATTACCATTGTTATCTTTATTGTCTCTTTTACTCGTGTCATCGTTGCCCTCTTCTTACTTTACCATGAATTTGTAAAAGAAGAGTTTCATAATCTTCTATACATATTCTATATATTATCAATATGAGATTATTTTAATACTCTTTCTCACTTGTGACTTATTTTAAATTTTTTTATGACTACTAATATCCACGAGAAGATACATGTAAATTAACTCTAATATTATATTAAAATTTGATCTTAAAATCATTTGACAATTAGAAAAAAAGTTCTATATATATTAAATGTAATTTTATTTTCTTTATTTACCAATGTACATGTCACTATTGTAACACCACCACCAACTAATTAAACACAGTTCCATGGATAATTTAAAGTTGAAGAGAGAAATGAAATTAAGCTAAGATTTAGGATTTAAAATTTAGAGAAGTCAACTACTCAAAGTTATTTACTATCCTTGTAGGTCCTCTCAAAAAAATCTATATGTTAATTAAGATTAACTTTGAAAAAAACATTTTCAATCAAAATTTATCGTAGACAATTTTTCAATATGAAGTCTAGTAACCTAGAGCCAAACAATGAAGTAGCTCTAATAATGCTTAATTTGTTTGCTTTTCCTACTGCTCTTTTCTGTTATTTAAAAACTATTTTCTTGTAAAGTATTTCGGACTTATGTGGTTTTTTAATTAATAAATATCAACCTAATTGTTAAAAAAATTTATAATTTAATAAAAGGTTTATGCTTCTTAGAAATTAAGGAAAAAGAAAATTTAGAAATTTTTTATTATTAAAATGATAAAAATTTAAAATATTTTTAAAATTAAATCTAATTTTTCTTAAATTTTCAATATTTTAATATAAAAAAAATTTAAATTTTTTTTCATTAATTTTAAAATTTTCAAATCCCCCTTAAATTTAAAATTTTATTAATATGGTAAGATTATATTAATATAATAATTATAAAAAAAACTAACGTGACAGACTGACATGACCCTCGTGTGATCGTGAGGCAGGATCGGAGAATACTGACGATCGTGATGGTCGTTGATGGTGCCCTTCAAATTTTAATTGCCCTTTTAAGTGGCGTTAACTCCCACTACTTGCCGCTTTCGCAGTGAGTGATACCCCGTCCGTCGCGCGTTGCCGGAAACTTCGCGAGGCATTCTCCTCCCACACCAGCCCTAAACCAGCACCGATCTCGTTCTCTTCTCAATGCTGGTGCTTCATCCGGGTGTCTGACGAAAGCAGGTTCGTTTCCTTCTACTTCCATGCGCTTATCAGTCGTTCTGCCTCGGTGTTGTGGCTACTCCGTTTCCGAGTAGGCTAGGCATTTTCATCCTCGCTCGAAGCCGATGCGGTTCATGAATTCAGATTTGCTTTGCTTTTTGCTGATTTTATGGTGCTGATGCGAGACATCGATGGTGTATGTGCTGCTTATGGAGGCGGTAAATTTTTTTTGAAATTTTTTTTGTAGAGTTGCGGATTTTTTTCGATTGGGATGCCAGATGGAAGCTTTGACGAAAGGTTCGGCCGTTGAAGGTGGAGATTTTTCTGACTACTCGTTTCGGGATGTGAGCTTTTTATTTAGTTTTTACGTGTTCGGTTGCTTTTTGACATGTTCTCTCTTCATGCATTTGAAGGGCGTAAAAGATACGTGTTACTGATGAAAGATGAGAAGCCAATCTGCCGCACGTGGCACAGACACTCTTCGGATGTTTTGTAAGTCTGCCTGGGTATATCGTACCATTGTGTCGGTGACTCATGCTTTCGTAACATTGCGAGTGTTTATTATTATTATCATTTGTTTTGCTTGCCATATAACGGCTGTCAAATTGTTCGGTAGTTTCAACTTATAAAATATAATTACAACACTATGTTTAGAGTTTTTAAGGATAACGTACAGTACAATTACCAATGTACATGTATGTACATTTTAACGTACGTACGGTCTATTGTTCCTCGATGATCCTACTGCCGTAAAGCTGGTCATCATTCATATCGGCAGATAATCGATTGATCTATTGTGAAGATTTGGGTGGAAGAAAGTTAGGGCTGCTACGCTTTGAGAAGTAGCTGTTTCCAAGGGCAATTGCAATGCTCATTCATATCATAGCATAACTTCAAAATAAAAAATGTGGTTCTATATTAATACATGCCTCCTACCTTCCACAAAATACAACTTGACATATACACTTACAACCACACAAATAGGTAATTCCTGTCACAAAACATAAAAACTGATTACCTGACCCAATAACTATTGACCAGCCTTTAATTTTTTCACATAACACCTGCCGCCAAAGAGACCTCGTCCTCAAGGTCAGGTATCTTGATGATTAGTTGTTGGTAATCCTCCCATGTTGCTGACAATTCATCCTCCCCCTGCCATTGAACAGGGACGTTGATAGCTGCTGCTCCTTTCTCCTTGGTCATCCTGCATTGTAATATCTTCGTTGGTTCTTGTGAAATATGCTGGTTACAAGGATATGTGGCTCTACGCTTGTAGATGCAGGGCCAATTCTCCTTTTGAACTAAGATACATGAAACACTAGATGATTATGCAATCTTGGTGGTAAATGAAGTAGATATGTGACCTATACCACCTTCTTGAGCACCTCGAATGGTCCACGCTAATGTGGGGCCAACTTCTGAATTGTTCTTTAAGTTGCAGTTTGTTGCTTGTAAGGCTATAGCTTTATGTAAATATAATCTCCCACCTGATATTGTTCTTCACGCTTGTTTTTGTCCAGAAGCCTTTTCATATGTTGTTCGACCCTACCAATAATTTTCTCCTATTGCTGTTTCCTGATCTCACAATTCTTCTTCCATGGCTGCCACCTTTGTAGGATATTGGAGTGGGCAGACCAACTCCATATAGGGCATCAAGTGGAGAAAATTTGATGGAACTATGAACTATTTTGTTGCACCAAAATTCTTCCCCTAGCGACCATGGTATCCAACTAGTTGATTGCTAAAAAAAGAATCCCCTAAGATAAGTTTCCAACATCCTATTCAAATTTTCTTTTTGGTCGTTACTTTGTGGATGGTAAGTTGAAGACATGCACAGCTGAGATCCTTGGAGATACATTAGTTATTGCCAAAAGATACTTGTGAAGATTGAATCTCTATCGCAAACAATTGTCCTAGCCTCCTAGGAATGCTGTGCAATTTCATGACATACTCCACAAATGAGTGGGCCTCATCTTTGGCAGTACAGGGGTGTTTTAGTGGTATGAAATGAGTATACTTGGTAAATTTGTTCACTACCATGATGCTTGTTTTTCCCTTGGAAGTTGGTAACCCTTCCATGAAATTCATGTTGATGTAGGAGTGCCAGTTTCATTGTCCATCAATTGGCCCCCTTTCTCCAAATCCCTATTGTTTGAAGGATCACTGGACTTTGATACTAGATTGCAACAATCCTGCTGTCTTAGGGTTGGTTGTCATTTGTATCAACTGATAGTCAATTGATTTATCATGAAGATTTGGGTGGAAGAAATCAGGGTTGGTACACTTCAATAAGTAGTGGCCTTTAAGAACAATCACAATGCTCATTCATGTCATAGTATAACCTAAAAATAAAATACAAGGTTCTATATTAATACATGCCTCCTACCTAACCTGGCATAATGACTAAAGTCCACTTACAACCACATAAATATTTAAGTCTTGTCACAAACCATAAAAATCAATTGCCCAACCCTCTAATCATTGACGAACCTTTAGTTCTGTTACATGTAACCTTAAAATTTGGTAGACGTGAAACTTTTTAGTACTTTTTAAATCTTGAACATTGCTTCTAACATGTAGATGATGGGATTTGCAATCACAAAGGCATGTTAGTTATCTCTGTGAGTCAAGGACATGAATTCAACAATATTTGCCATATTTCAAAATTTATTAATGTGTGCATGTATGTATATTCATATATTACAGCCCTTCTGATTGGGGGATAATGGGATTCCGAAGACAATGTCCAAGGGGATTGCAGTGTTTTCAAATGTTTCCTGACGCTGAGTCTGACCACCAAGCTAGGGAATGGAGACTATTTCTTTCTTTTCTATGGAAACACAAAATGGTAAGAAGAAACATCGTACCATTTCATTCAAAGTTACCCATAGTTTTGTAGTATGTGTTTTTTTTTGTTATTTGACCTATTTCAATGATAGTCAGCATATTACTACAAATTTTACCTATTTCTTTCTCATATGTACCTATTTAATATGTTTTATGGATCCTTGTACATTATCTAATTTTTTTATGTGATCCCTTCTTTTGAAGGTTGCAATGGTGAAAAATGAGAAATATGATTTGTATATTTTTCCTCCAAATGGACAAGAGTATAGCCAAGCAAATGTTCTATACAGGAAGAGGCCAACACAAGGTACTGAGTCTTGCATATTTTGTTTTCTGGAAAGGGTGGATTGTCATTGGTGTGTTTTCTATCTATACTGATAACTAAACTACTGCCATACTCTTAGCTTATATCCTGTCATTTGAATCTTTTTAAATTCTTGTCATTCTGTTTCTCTCCCTTTTTTGAGTATCGCATGGTTCCTTTATCTTTTTCTTTACGTTCTTTCATTTGCGGTTGTTAGATCTTATGGTGTAAAATGTGATTTGGCATTGACTTATTTTTTATTCACTGAGTTCAGATGAGAGCTTGAATAATTGCAAACCTCATGGCAATTCTAAGCCCTTGTCAGCAATAATAGATGATGATTCCCAAAAGAATTTCATACAAGCAGATCCCTTTTATTTAACAACACTTGCTCAGACCCATGCTGCATGGGCTTTTGGAGCAATAGCTGAGTTTGTTGATAATGCAAGAGATGCAAAATCTACAAGGTTGGTGGAGTGCTATTCACAATAGCAGTGTTACTATTACTTAGTTAAACAGCTCATCACAGTATTGATGATTTTTAATATCTGTAACTGATCATTGTGTCACTTATCAGACTGGACATTTCCATTCAACATTTATATTCAAAAACCGAAGGAAAGAAGATACCGGTCTTATCAATGGTTGATGATGGGCATGGTATGTCTCATCCTGATGTTGTAAGAATGCTTTCTTTTGGGCATAAGCAATCAAACACAAATGATGTAAACCACATTGGGAGATTTGGTGTTGGATTTAAGGTATGGTGTATGCATGTGTTGATATGGTTTGTCCAAATGTTCTGTTCATTCAATTGAATACTATCTTAAGTAACTCATTGGTTTGATTGCATAGCAATCAAATAGCCCATTTGATGATAGCTTTGTTTTTGATCTTCTATTCAAGTCAATTATGGCACTTCACATTTATCAAGTCCATCATAGACTTATTTATATTTTATAGTGAAAATGATGGGAATTTTGAAACATCTATGCAAATAATTTGAAAACGTTGGTTATTGAGTCTAAAAGAATCACAGCAGTAGGTTCCAAAATAAAAATTGAAGTTTACTTCTTATCCATGCCTTATTAACGTATTTACTTGCATTTTATTATTACTAGTGAATAGACCACTGGCCATCTCATTACTAGAGACATGATTAAGATAGTTATTTTCCAATACAGAGAATTCTTATCACAAGTAAATAATACATGATAGGCCATGGAGCCTATTGCAAAGGTATCTTCTATTTGTATCATTGGACGGATCTTTAAGGATTGCTTGTTAGTATCTGCTTATAATATTTCTTTTAAAAGGATAAAAATGATTTTTATCTTATAAGATATCACTAAGTATAAAAATGAAGAAAATCCCATATCCTATGTATGCACACCCAAAAATCAAACAATGTAGAAGCTTGCAAAATAATATCAGTAGGTCCCTCCTTTTATCCTTGAATAATCACTCATTCCTAATATGGATTGCTAGAAGTGTTTGATGTTTTGATTTGTTCATAAATTTGAATCATTCCATGAGCTGTATCATACTAAGTCAACTTTGGGGACACATGCTTTCATTTGCCAACCTTTTAAGCATGAAAAGAACTTATGGTTGACATTTGCTTGATTATTGTTAGATGTTTAAGGTTTAATCCCCTAAACTCCTTTACATGAATTTTACCAAAATACGTTTGAACATAAAAGTAATTCCTAATACCCCCCCCCTAAAGCTAGAACATATATATAAATCATATCTAACTTGTTACATGACTAAAAACCCCTACACACAAACCTTTGGTGAAAGTATTTGTCGGTTAGTTTGAAGATTGCACGTATGGAGTAGATATGACACCCTTAATAACATTATCTCTATTAAATGACAATTAATTTCAATGTGTTTGGTCATTTCATTAATGATGAGATTGTAATGTATATAACTATTTGATTATCATAATGCATGACCATAGGCATGTTAACAACAAACCCTAGTGCATGTACTAAAGACCTTAATTACATCATTTCACATGAGGTTTGAACCATTGCTTGATACTCTACCTTTGCATTAGATTTGGAAGCCACTTTTTGCTTTTTGCTTTGCCATGCGATTAAGTTGCCTCTAAGGTATGTACAATAGCTTGAGGTGGACTTTCTATCCACTTTATCCCTTGCATATTCTGAGTTAGAATACCCTTCAATATTTAAGTGTCCATGATTCTCATACAAGAATCATTTCCTTGGAGCTTGCTTTTTTTTTGCAAGTTTAATGCATAAATTCATTGAACAGAGTTACAATATATGTTATATTAGGGTTGGTAATGGTTAGATATATGAGTTTCCATACTAGCCTCATGTATTTTCCTGAATCCTCCAATGATGGTGTGGTTGCATCCCAGAATGATGCAATTTGCTTCACAGGCATGCTCTTAGGCTTACATCCTTCTAACTTGGTCTCCTTTGGCAAATCTAGAGCATACTTTCTTTGAGATAAAAACAATTTCCCTTTAACATATGTAAACTCAATCCCCAAGAAATATCTTGGCTTACTTATGTCCTTTGTAACAAAGTGTTTATTCAAATATTGGTTTATTTCTACAATATCTATTGCATCATTTCTTATCACAATTCCTGTGATGAGCCCAAAATTAACTAGTTTCACTAATTATGTGCACAATGCTATAGTTGGTGTAAGACAGCCTTCTTGTCTCATTCATTTCTTTTCATTTTTGCATTTCACATTTTCACTATCCACACTATAATTATGATCATCACCAAACTAACAATGCTGCAAAAATGTAGAACACCAAATATGATAAGCATGTCTCATATTATATGTATATATATCTATCACACAAATCAGCAAATCTCAAAATAACAACTAATCTTCTTAATTAAACCATGGAAGTAAGGTATTCGACCACTGAAATCCAAATAATACAGGTATTCAACCATGGAAGATGGAATAATTAAGGAGATTCCTTGTTATTGTTGAGATTTGTTATGCACTTAGATGTCAAGGTTGGTGGATGATTTAAGGATGTTGTTGACAACAACGATCCTACAATGGTCATTGGGCATGCGTGGTTGGGGTAGATGAATGAACCTTTGAAGGCTCCTTAGTACCATGGTTGGAACACAACTCAATAGGCTCGGGTAATGAAATGGTACTCTCGGATGCAACAAGGTAGGACTGAGGTTCAAAAAAAGTGAAATTTATAGAAACATAGTAACAATGGCTTAAAGGATTAAAGAGATGATATACTTTTAAGTCTATGAATAATCAATGAAAACACATTTAATAGCTTGTGGAGACAACTTGTCAAGATCAAGAGAATGCCCTTTAACACAACCAAAGATCTTAAGAGGCAAAGTAAAAAAATCTATTTCAGAATAAAGATGTCAAAGAAGGACCTCACCTCCTAATGACATAGAGGGCATATGATTTATTAAGAAGGAGGTGGTAAAAATGACATCAAATTATAAATTTTTTGGAATATTCATTTGTAACATAATTGTACAAGCCACACCAATAATATGACAATGCTTCCTTTTGGCCTCTATTTTATTAAGATGTATAAAGACAAGTAGTTTAATGAATGATATCTAAAGAAATATAAGTAAACTGGAAATCACCTTGCATAGAGTATTATCAGTACACAAATTTTTTTGGGTAAATAGAAATTTGATTTTGAATTTCAGCTAATTTTTTTTTCAATACAATAACAATACAATGACAATCCTTCAACAAATACATCCAGGTGACTTAAAAATAATTATCAATAAACATTAAATAATACTTGTAACCAAGAACAAATGTCACACAACTTGAACCTTAAATATCACAATGCATGAGATCAAATAGGTTCTTAGCAGATGCTAAATGTAAACATGGGAAAGTAGCACACTTGTGCTTATCCAACTGACATAACTCAATCAAAATGAGAAAGAGAGATCCAAGGGATAACTTGGCATAACATCTTATAAGACAGGTGGTACAAGCGGTAGTGCCATAAGATGGATGACTTCATAGTGGAAATGTTTGCTAATAGATTAGTCAATATATTATCTCGAACCAACAGGTGCATGCCATCGCTATGTTTACACCCTAACTAAATGGTAATGAAGTTAATTGACAATAGATTAAAACAAAGTTTAGGGACATATAAAACATTATTCAACCAGAGTTGAGAAGATACTTGAACTACCCCTTATTCAAGTGTGACTATCAGCAATTCTTACATTGGGGGTATTGGTAAGGGACAATAGGTGATCAAATAAGGTAAATGTACTTGATAGATAGGAGGATGTAGCAAAATCTATAATCTAGGAACTATGATTGGAAGTAAGCAAAGCAGCATTAGATGCATTACTTGGATCAAGAGAGGAAACATAAGTACTTATGATTGTGAAATCTGTTCCCTGTGATTGAGGGTGGTGATTATAGTCAGCTTGTGGAATAGTCACCATAAGATTAAACAATGGTGTTTTAGTGGACAAAGAAGAGTCGTTGCTGTTGTTGCTTATGCTAGTCAATTGAGGTTTGCCAAAGTGGGCTAAGAAACCCTTTTGTACAAAGTGGGTGGTGTTGTCCCCGTTGGTTAGCCAGTCAAGGTTTGGGTCTACCTAGCCATTTGAGTTCATTTTTCCTTGACCTTATTATGTGTCCACACTTTTATACCATGTGTGCATTTGTTGTCATAATTGTTATTGTGTCTGTTGTACACATACTTTTTAAGGTGTTTACCTTGGCACCAAGGTGTGAATTGGTCATGCCTTGGTATGGCTCACCTTGCCTTGCTTTGATTGGGTGGTACTTAAATTTATGTTTCTATTGTTTTAATGCTTTTTTACAAGAAAAATTGAATATAAATTTTCAACGGAGTACTATTGTTGAAATACACGTTAAACATATTAACGAAATATACTTATTAGTATTATTAACCTCTATTTTGATGTTATCTAAGGTTTATTTATGTTTTTGAATGCTATTTTGGAAATAATAGAACTAAAACTGTACATAATTGTTATTAAATATGTATATACTTAAAAATAAAAAATAATAATATTTGAATGCCCAAGGTACCTTGGCTCATTGCCTGGGCATCTTAAAAAATATAGTTGAACATTATAATATAAATATATTCAAATTTATATGTTCTACATGAAATTACATATTGTTCTTTGATTTTTTTACTTGTCTTTGCATTTTCATTGTCTTTTCTGTTGATCATGTAGTGCACTTCTAAAAGTTGTTTAATATTATTTTTTACCTTTTCACTTTTGTCTTGTAGACTGGAGCAACTAAGCTTGGACGGGATGCAATTGTTCTTACACAAACCTCAAATTCTAGATCAGTTGCCTTTCTTTCGTATTCTTTTAATAAGAACAAAGATGTATGTCTCCAAATTCTGAGAATTTGTTGCACCTCATATGTTTTGTAGTTCCTCCCTTTTCTGGATGATATGAATTTTGTCCAAATTTGCTCCACAGAACATTGAAATACCCATTGTAAGCTATTGCAAGAAAGGTCAGTTCATGGAAGTTGACTTAAGTGTGCAATCTGAGGCTTCTTCAAATCTTCATTTAAAAGCTATTAAGGAGCATTCACCTTTCAATGAGTATTTAATTGGGGAGAAGCTGGGTCTTTTTGGTGAAAATGGTACCGGGACACAGATTTATATATGGAACTTAGAGACATGGGGTTCAAACTATTGTTTAGACTGGGAGAGTGGAAACAACAGTGCCGATGGCCCTCCACAAGGGCAAGGTGATATTCTGATAAGGAATAGAAGGATCAGATCACGGCCTGGGCAAATTAGCCAAGAGGTTAATTGCAGTATGATATTTAATCTGATTTCTTGTTGACAACCTGATTGCACATTTGTTTCAACTAGCTTTTCTAAAAATGTTATTTTATTTTAGTAAATTTTTTTCACTAGAGATATTGATAAAAAATTTCATTTTCTTCAACATCATAATTGTGGTGTAACCTTTTGAGATTACAGGTTCCCTTAGACTACTCACTTCAAGCTTATTTACAAGTGATTTTCTTAGAGCCTCACATGAAGATATGTATCCAGGGTACACTTGTAAGCATATGTTATTTTAAAAAAGATATGTTTCCATGGATTATATTGATTTGTTGAATGCATATGTCTTCATTAATTTGCTAAATTTTTTTTCTAGGTGGAAAGTCAGCAACTGGCTAAATTCTTAAAAAATACAAAGATAATGAAAGGAAGTGTTATGGGTAAACATATTCACCTAACATTGGGATATAGCCAAGTAGAAGCTGAGAGAGCAAATGGTGGACTGTTTCTTTACTGGCATGGCCGACTGATTGAGGTGTGTATTAGAATTATATTTTTGAATGATCAATAATTTTCTTTACAAAATTACATTTTCCTTTCTTTGTTTTCTTATTTCCCTAGAATCACAATGGATTTTGTATAAATCAAAGTTGTTGCGGTGAAAGGCAATGTTGAGATGTCACCTCTCAAAAATTTTGAGTCAAGCAAGGTGATTGCTTGAGTCAAGCAAGGTGATTGCTTGAGTCAAGCAAGGTGATTGCTTGAGTCAAGCAAGGTGCTAACATTTTGAAAATAATAAAGGTTAACTGCAATTGGTTCTAGTTGGTTTTCCATGAAATCTGTTAAGGTCCTTGGGTTCACTTCTCTTGTTGATAATGGATTTTGAATAAATACAGTAACATGAAATGGAGGGAAAATTCATGAATCTTGTCAACTTTAGATCAAATGACGTAAGATATAACCCCAAAAATGATGATTTAATGACAGATAATAGCGACTAATAATGTGCTTCATCAATTATAATTAAGTCAAACATCAAATAAACAACTAAAATTTCACTTCACTGTCCACCATTGGCATAAGAAGTTCATAACATCACACTTAAGTGACAAAGGTGCAAATATGAAAGCCAATACAATGTATGTTAATGATTATGCAAAAATCATCATCTTCATCATGAGCAACTCATTTTTCTATTAAGAAGTCTTGCAGAATTGCCACATTGGATCAAAAAGTTGCTTCTACAGGATTCTTGAATGAAGTGGATAAGATTTCCAGAGATGATTTGAGGAAAGGAATTGAGTGCTTGGCTTGCAAGTTGCAAAAGAGGAGGTGGCATGGAGATAGAGTTCTAGGGCCATCTTACTAGAGGCTGGTATTACAAACACTTTTTTTTTTGAAATATTACTGCCCATCAGTCATCAAGCAAGTACAAACTGAATTAGTTATCTTTCTGAAGATGGTTCACTTTTGGAATCCAAAGATGACAACAGGAATGGTTTGAAGAACTACTTAATATCTCATCTCCAAGTGAAAGCCAAAGAGCTTAACGGACTTCACTGTTTTGGAGGGTTATTTATTTATTTAATAATGTTTTTTTTTAATGTTTTGGAGGGCTTGTGTTCTGTGGTTTTGGGTAGAAGAGGGCTGAAGCTGTGGTGGTGGTTGGAATAAGATTAAACCTGCTTTGGTACTTAAGAATGGAAAAAATGAGATTGTACATTACTAATCGTTACGGTGTTAGAGTTTCTAATACCCTAGGTTACATAAATATTAATTCATATAACCATTAACTCATTTAACAATAAGATAAGCATACGAAAGCAAATCAGCTAATGCAATAATCGTTCAAAACTAAAAATAAATTAAGTTATTTAATATAAAGTATAATTCAGAAATTAAAAGAAATTTATTTGACGATTGAAGAGAAAAGAATCATGGTGATATTCAAACTGAAGAATCCTAAATTAATCATTATGGGTATGTTTGACACAACTTATTTTGCTTAATTTTTGACAAAAAATAAATTTTCTTGACAACTGTTTTTGTCCATTGTGGATTAGAGAATAATCCTCTTTAAGGTTTACCATTAGATACAAGATATATATACAAGTGTAAATGGATCTTCAAAGATTTGAATACATATATACTAAATATAGCAATTAACACTCCCCCTTAAGCTGGACGATAAAAATTAAAAAGACTTGGCTTGTTACATAGATCCTTGATTATACCAATCCCAAGACCTTTGATGAATATATTTGCAAGTTGTTGAGATGATCTAGTATAAGGGGTACTAATGGTCTCAATTTTCCCCACAAAGATGGTACCAATCAATTTCAATATGATTGGTGTGCTCATAAAATGTGTGATTACTCACGATATATATGACAACTTGATTATCACAATGCATTATCATTGGTATTGGAATCAAGAAATCAATTTTTGTTAAGAGAGATCTCAATCATACCATTTCACTCACTATTTGGGACATAGATTTGTATTCTACTTTGACACTTAGACACAACATTTTGTTTTTTGCTTCTCCAAGTGACAATATTACCTCTCACATAAGTTTGATATCCAAAGGTTGATTTTCTATCTTTGTTGTCCAAGAGTCAATCGTTAAAGTGTCTATAGCATCAACTCGAGCGAAGAAGATGATGGATGTAGGAATGTTTGTTAGGTGTCCCATAGAAAACTCATGTTAGCCTCTTTGCAAACGATCTCAGAGATGCACATGCAAAGGACAAAGGGCACACGACTGAGTAAGAGAAAGGAAAAACAAAGGAAGAAGAGAAGATGGTGGATGGGGGAATTAAGGGCTATCGAGGATTTCTAACCATAAACCTTTGATACCATGTGAATTACAGAATAATCTTCCTTAGGCTTTACCATTAGACACAAGATATATATACAAGTGTAAGTGGATCTTCAAGTATTTGAATACATATATACTAAATATAGCAGCTTAGACCCGTAGTTGGCAAGCATTGGATGATGGTATCAAGCATTGATGGTCGTAGTATATGGTGACAGTTGCAGGCAGTGGTGTTGGTGGCAAAGTTTTAGTCATGAGGAAATTATTGAAAAAACAGAGTTGAAAAATTTGAAGGGTGATGATTTTTTCAAGAAAGCATTATAAACTGCTATACTGGATGGTGCATTTTCAAATGGTCTGGTGTGAATTTTTTACTGCCTAGTTAGTGCAGCAAATTTTTGGCAAATAAAGCATCACCAAACTTGTCCCTAATGACTAAATCGAATTCTGAAATTTCATAGGCAATTAGAGATTCTAAGATGTAAAAATGTAGAATAATTATTATATCATATCAACACAATTTTGAACATTTATTCATAATTTTGGTGACCACCTAAACATTTATTCGCAATTAGATATTTGAATTGAATTTATTTAGTGTAGTTTACTGTTGTACTTTTTTTAGCAGATTGTGTTGTACATGTTTAGAAAGTTAAAAAATGAATAGCATGATTGTTGTTTACTTTCTCCTAATGTATGAAATTTAGTAGCTTTCCTAGTTTGTTGGATGGATGCTCCTAAATAATATTGATTTCCATCATTATGAGTGTTGTACTTCACTACTTTGAATATTTTAACTTTTCTTGGATATCTTATCCACACATCAGCCCAATAGACATTTCTGTTTTTCCGTGTCACTAGATCTGGCATTTATGCGCATTTTAGTATATTTAGAATTTACTGTTAAAATTAAGATGTATCATCTCTACTGATAAGTTGTAGTTAATTACTAATTTATAGTTTCATTTGTAGGCATATAAACGAGTTGGTGGTATGATTCATAATGCAGATATTGGACGTGGTGTCATAGGAGTTGTAGACGTTTCAGATTTAATGGTATTTCTTTCATTTTAGTAGTTCTAAATTTTTGCTGCTGTGTGGTCCACACATTTGGCTAATGACACTTGCAACTCTATTTGAATCATGGTTTATGTTATAGAATGATGAAGAGGGTCATGTCTGGGTTCATAACAACAAGCAGGGATTTTTAGATTGTGAGGCGTATGTTAGATTGGAGGAGTGGCTGGGCAGCAGATTAGATGAATACTGGGATGATGATCATGACAAGATACAGTTGGTAATGCAACCATTCACTTTTCTAGATACTTAGTTTGCCAATACTAGATTTTGATAAAACAGTGATCACCACATGATTAGTTAGTAAATTGTCTACAACCAAGATTTCCCATGTTTTGGCACATCTTTCTTGATTGTGAGTTTTCTATGTTTTACAAAAATAATCAATCAATCATAACTTAATCATACTATGTGGGTTTGGCCATATGAGTCTTTTACTTCCATTTATTCCCATCCATAACTATATCTTTGGTCAATTATATGATTTTAAATCTTTTTCTCTATTTCTAATTTAGTTATTTTTTGTCTTCCTCTACCTCTTTTGATTTCACCTATATTAAATGATTCTCTTCTCCTTGTAGGAACATTTATAAGCCTTCTATGGGCATGATTAAATTTTCTACAATTGCTGATTTTCTCGTAGTTCATCTTTAATTGCAACTCCTATTCTATTTTGAAAGAAATTATTTATGATCAAAGAGATTATCTATTTTGAATGATTCCCATTCATCTATTTTAATATTCACACCTCTATTATGCTAATTTCTGCACTTTCTCGTGTTTAACATCCTAACATTTTGTTGTATAAAGTATAGTGGATTGAATAGATGTTTTATAGAATATGACTTTTAATTTTAAGTGTATTCTTTTATCACGTAACACTATAAATGCATTCTAACTTATATAATTTCTATTTTAGTACTTGTTATAAATATCTATAATTCTTATTTTAAGGGATTTGTTAATCATTCAATTTTATGTTTTCATCATTTTTCCCGACATTGTAAACATATACTTCATGTATTCTATCCTTGAAATACTGAGTCTGTTTTGCCTTGATAATTCTCAGCATTTTGATTCTAATCCATTTTGGAGTAGATTCTATTTTCAAAAAATTATAGTGAAAATTGGCTTCAAAAAAATCCATAGAATGAGGAGATAGAAACGTGAGAGGATGAATAGTAAAAGTTGAAGCAGAAATTTCTGCTTCTTTATGATTGTTGGATTCTTACACTATCATTTTACCGTTTTGCTTGCATCTTTTTATGAGATTTACATTAAAGAAATTGTTTGTATTATTTTATTCTTGTAAAAACATGTTCGTCACATCTCCAATTATTTAATATATACAAGAATGCCACTCTTGTATATAATTTATACAAGTTTATTATATATTGTTTATTATACCAGCTTTAAATGAACAATATTTATATTTGTAATGTCTAACACAACATAAAAATATCATATAATAACATCATGGGTATTGTAGTAATTTTATAAAAAACATTACTAAAAAGTGCTGCATTAACTGAACACCACCATCCCTTATTCAAAAATGCTGAAAAACTTTGGCTGAAAAAATGCTACTCAAAAACTTAGCTAATCCAAAAACATTGCTTAAAAATGCCAATCCAAAATCACCCTAAAACTATAGATTTAATTGTAATATCAGGATTGTCATTCCTTTGATCGTATGTCTTGAACATGTTAGCATCTCCTTGCCTTTCTATTTCTATAATTATTGATTGCCTAAGTTGATTTTCTCTTATATTATCTTCAATAGGCGTAACTCCTATTTTATTTTTAATAAAATCATTTTTAAGTTTATCGTTTATAGTATTACTATTCGTTTACAACATTTTTGCATTCAATCATATTTTACAACTTACTAGTTTGAGTCAAAATATGGTTGGGCAAATAGTAGTTAAGGGAGGGTTTGTGCATCCAAAAATTTTTTGCCAAGAAAATCTAGAAATTTTTTTCTGGATTTTCTAGTTGTCTGTGCATCAGGAAGGAAACTATTTTCTGTATTTACTGCTGTATAAAAGGTAGTCCAGAAATTCTTTTCAGACCAACGGGGGTGCAAAAAGATTTTCAGCATGAGTGTTGAATGCCCTCTCTACATAGAGACCTCCAACCTTTGAGCCCCCAGCACAGACATCATTGCATCCCTTCCGTGGCTCTCTGTCCTTTGCTCCACGCCCCCTTTTCCACACCCCCCTTCCCCCTACTGACCCCACATCCACCCCTTCCACACCCCCCTTCCCCCTACTGACCCCACATCCACCCCTTCCACACCCCCCTTCCCCCTACTGACCCCACATCCACCCCTTCCACACCCCCTCCACCCTATTTGGCCCCATCGTTTGCCTCACCCTTCCTCTCGCTTGTCCCCATACATCTTTTTCATGCCTGCATCTCCCTGCTCCACACACCTGATCTTTTGATTTCCATTTTGATTGATTGATTGCTAATCTTTTTGTTTTTTAAAAATATTTAAGTGATTATATTGTAATAATTTTTTAACAATTTTAGTACTATATTAATTATATCATAATTTTTTTTAAGGAAATCAATAAAAAATTTTAAGGTATGGTACTAAGATAATTATATTATAAATTTTTTAAAACAAATTATTAAAATTATTTTAACTTATTGACGATAATTTTAAGTTATTGTATTATCCAAATCATAGAAAATGTCCTTATTTTCTATAACATGCACAAACACTCAAATTTAAATTTTTGTCATTTTCTATCATGTGCACAATACTAGGAATATTTTCTACAATCCAGGAAAATGTTTTCCAGATTTGTCTCATTTTCCTAGAAAACATTTTCTGGGTGCAACGGGCCCTTAATATGATTTTCCTTTCAATTTTAAGTTTATCCCTATCACACAACACTGTTGAAGCAATTCTCTACTTCACTCATTCTACTTTAATCCCTTGTGCGATCTTTTTTCATGTACTGATAACAAAGGTATTGAACAAAACATAGCTAATGTATTTTTGTTTTTTTCTTCAAATCAGAAAAAAGGTGGTGCCAGATACAAGCGTGATCATGAGTGGGTGCAATGTTACAAGTGTCGCAAGTGGAGGATGCTGAACAATGATTTTGATAGTTCTAGCCTGCCCAAGGAATGGTACATATTTTTCATTGTTTAACCATATAGATTAGCGGAATTTTGGAAAATACATTTTTTGTTTATATTCCAGAATTATCATAGGCTAGTAATGGAGATGAATCCCTTAATATATTTGCATTTTCTTGAAGATCATTTTTGTAGCTAGCACCTGCAATATGTTATTGACAAATTTGCTAAACATTACTTCATGTGTACTTTTTTTAGGTTCTACTTCTTACAAAGCTTCATCTACATCCAAAACAAGCATAGGAATTAAGTTTGATGTGTTTGTCTTCTTTAATTTTTGTGTCAGATTCATTCAAAAACAATTTCAACCATAAACATTTTTTGACTTAGATTTCGATTGGATTATATTAAGATTTATGCATTTGGTTAATCATGTATTTAGATTCTAGTTTATGTACCCATCTATATGTTGTACCAAACCTTATTCTACTAAAAGTAATTTTGTATGGCTAATCTCTTCTACCAAACATAGTATCAGAGCCAGGTTAATGGAATTGTTTAGAATTTCCGAATATAAGTTTATGGATAATACTAACCTTATTGTAATTCAGTACCAACTAGACTCCTTTGTTTTTGTGCTTGTGTTGGAAAGTGTTATCATACAGTCATATTTTTGGTTTAGCTTATTCGTATCCGCTTTCTTGGCATGATTGGCGTTTTTTTGAAACAGGTCCTGATTGGATTTTGTGAATGTCGAAAGTGCCTTTTTTCTTTTTGAAGGTTATTAAATCTGTTTTTTTCTAATTTTGACATTGCACAGGTTTTGTTACATGCGTCCTTTTTATGGACTTTGCAGCACTCCCCAGCAAAAAATTGGTGCTGACATAATTACCGTGGAGTCAAACAGGTTTGATTCTGATGATCAGATTGCTGCACCTAATATGATCATTGAATCCACCAAAAATGGCACTAAATGTCAGCTGAGCAAGAACTCTTCTAGGTCTGGCAAGCAAGATGCTAATTCATCAAAGAAAAAGAGCACTGTTTCAAGAAAAAATCGTGCTGCAGTTACTACAAAGCATGGCATGCCAAAGAAGCTTGACTGTGTGGATGGAAAAAGTTCAAGCTATAATTCTCTTGGTAAAAGATGAATTTATCAATACTTGCTTTTCCAGAAATATAATCTGCCCTGTTGTGAATAATATAGTGGCCTTTTATATACCAAGCTTAATGTTGCCAGGGTCCTAGAGATTCCATTATTAGTCACATAAACCTACTTTTTATCATGGACAATTATATCATTTTTTAACGCATGCTTGTATCTTTTATTTTGAAATTTATTTGATCATACTAACAATACTTTATGACTCAAAATGTTAAACTGTGAAACATGATCATATGCAAAATGTTAGTGTTGCTAAGAATGAGGGATAAACTTAAATAGAGTAGAAGTTACACCTATTGACGATAATATAAGAGAAAATCAGTTCAGTGGCTTTGTTATATTCTTAGAAGATCAATGGATATACTATTTAAGAGAGGAGATTTAAATAGTGCTGCAGAAATTAAAAGAAGTAATGGTAGATCTAAAATTGCCTTGTTAGGAATTGTAAGAACAATTTAAATTTATGTAATTGCGTTGTTAGTCCTACATTGCTTTTATTTGTCTCTTTTCTTGATGTAGTATTTATAAATAGAGTTCTTATGTTAATGATATATAAGAATTAACTTCCACCTTTTTTTTGTTTCAATCTAGTATTACAGCTTAGGTTTTGAGAGTTCAAAAGAGAAAAACGTAGGAATGAGGGAGACCTTAGCCGTTACCCTTGTCTTAACCATCACCTTATTTCTCTATTAGCATTTGTATTTGAAAGAAAAAAAGGAAAGGAAGAAAAAGCGAAAAGAGAAAAAAGGAAGGATGAGAGTAAGAACAAAATGGAGAAAAAAGGAAAAAGAAAGAGAAGAGAAATAAGGAAAAGGGAAAAATAAGCATAAAAAAAAAATGGTGGAATTGAAAAACAAAAAAGAAAAGAAAAACAAGATAGAAAAAGTGTTTAATATTCCATTATCAATCTTCAAATTAAATTAATTTTATTTTTCTCATGTGAGTGTCAATGTTGTAGTGGTGTTCTATCTAATAATAGTACCTTGGGCAAGAACATGAGGTGTACTTTCCTTAACTAGTAGGAACCTAGTCTTCATTAATGAATCCCTAGATTTGATGTTGTTGAGGCTAAGGTGGTAGTGGTTACTTGGGCTTTGTATAATTTTGTGAGAAATCATTGGTGGGGTTTTGGTAGCAAGCTTATTAGCGTCGACAACAAATAGGGTTTCCTAGGTTTTATCAAAAATACCTTGGATCGAACTATCTATTGTTTGGGTTTGGGGTTGGATCAATGAATCATTTGATTCGAATAACCTTTTTAGCTTGCTAACTATCGGATCAGTTGATCCAAGGAAAGGATCAATCAATCCAATCTCTCCTATAAAACCCTTTCTTTGCTTCCATTGAAGCTACAATTGATTGAGCCTAGAGACACTGGGATGGTCAAGGGTTGCTCATTTCCCATATTGTTACTACCCAACTTTCTCCCGCCTTTGCCTTAATCATGTTCTCTATATTCCCAACCTTTCCAAAAATCTTCTTTCTGTTCACAAATTCTCTTGTGATAATCATTGTTATTTTGTTATTGATGATCATGGTTTTTGTGTGAATGACAAGGCCATAGACCTGCCTTTGCTCTGTTTTTCTTAGCATCTGTGGCTCCTACCAAGCCCAAACTGCTAAATATATCTCCTCTCCTCAAGCCTTCACTACTCCCATTTCATCACCATTATGGCATCCTCGGTTAAGACATCCTTTCTCCTTCTTACCTTCACTCCACTCTACATCACTCTTGTCTTCCTCTTTGTCACCATGCTCCATGCTAGGTTTGCACCCTTAACAAAGGTTACAACCTTCCTTCTGACAGTAGGCACCACCTCTATTGTTGCTCCATTAGAGTTGTACCTTGATGTTTGGGAACCAACACCTGTTGCTTCTTCTAGATATTGTTTCTACCTTTCAATCGTTGATGCCTTTCTCGTTTTACTTGGTTGTACCCTCTCTCCACCAAATCTGAAGTATTCAATTGCTTTAAAAATTTTAAACTTAAGGTGGAAAATTTATTGCCTTTTAAAATCAGAACTATTTAAAGTGACAATGACACTGCGTTTGTTAACTGAGTCCGACATCACACATTGATTCAATTGCCTTTATACTTCTACCTAAATGACATCAAAAGGAAGCATTGCAATCTTGCCAACATTGGATGACGTCTCCTCTTCTTAGCTTCCATGCCTTTGATCTATTGTGTATATGCATTTCAAATTGCATGTTATTTTATAAATCACACATGCACACCTCTTCTTGGTAATATCTCACCTTATGAAAAACTTTTCAAACCTCCACCATACATTCAATCCTTAAAAGTTTTTGGATGCCTTTGTTTTCTTCTTTCCTATCTCCCTCCACAAACCAAAATTTCTCCTCGTACAATGCCCTACATTTTTCTTGGTTATCTTACGCATCATAAAGGCACCTTATAGCTTCCTTTTCAAGTGATGATCTTACAGAACCTTCATGCTATATACGTAAAGCAAACCTCAAATGGTAGCAAGCTATGGATGAAGAGTATCATGCACTTATCTGTAATGGCACTTGGTCTCTCATTCCATCACCTCTTGGCCATCAGATTGTTGGGCCATGGTGGGTCTTCAAAATTAAACATAAGGTGGATGCCTTTGTTGAATGCTTCAATGTCCAGTTGGTTGTCAAGGGCTATCACCAACAGCCTAGCATTGATTACACTGATACATTTAACCTGATGATCAAGCCCACCACTGTGTGCCTTGTACTCTCTCTCAATGCTATGTTCTAGTGGGATCTACATCAATTAGACATCTATAATGTCTTCTGCAATGGGTATCTCATCAATTAGACTATGTTTGTTGTCTAGACAGCTCTTTATGGACTGAAATAGTTGCCTAACCCTTGGTTCCAATGCCTGCAAAGTTTTCTCCTCGACTATGGTTTCAATGGTAGTCATTCAGATTCATCGTTGTTCATCCACCAAGCAATGTGTCCTCGTATTGGTTTATGTTGATTATATTGTGGTCACCGACAATAATCTTCCTAATATCCAATTATTCATTATTTCCCTCCAGCAGCAATTTGATTGTCGGTAGCTTGGCAAGCTTAGTTACTTCTTGCACATGCAGGTCACTTATTATGAACCCACCATTCATTTGCCATAGGGCAAATATGTCTCCGATCTCCTCTAGCATTTTAGTATGCAAGATTGTGCACCTGTTGCCTCTCCATTACAAGGTGGTAACCATTTATAGCCTCACAATGGCGACCCCATTCCGGATGCAACTACCTACTAGAGTATCATTGGCAGGCTCCAATATCTTACGCTTTCAAAACCGGACTTTACCTATTCTGTTAATCACTTGGCTCAATTTCTTCTGAAACCTACCACTATTCATCTTCAGGTGGCCAAGCATGTTCTTAGGTGCATCAAGGGTACATTGTCTTTTAGTCTCACATCTCTAATGACATTTACAGCCTATTCAAATGCCAATTGGGCAGGCAACCTGAGCGATCATCAATCCCTCATTAGAACATGCTTGTTTTTCAGCATCAACCTCATTTCTTGGACAGCACACAAGCAATCTACTGTTGCAAAGTCTAGCACTGAGTACCATGCTCTAGCATCGACCTTGGCTGATATGTGGTGGTTTTGCTTTCTTTTGCGAGAACTTAGATTCCAATCTACCACACCCTTGTGATTTGTTACACTAGTGTTTCCACTCTCACCGTTCCTGTGATCCCTATGTTTCACAGACGAACTTGTCACATAGAAGTCAACTACCACTTCTTTCGTGAGATAGTAGCTCGTAGTGCAGTTCAAGCTTGTACATGTGTTATTCACTTGTAGTATGCCAATACTATTCTTCTTTGTTAAACAAAATAAGAGCACTTTGGGGCAATTTGGAGTAACCACGAGTCAACTTTCAGATGTATCAATGGCTAGAGAGCAACAACAGAATCTTTCAAGGTCTACATCATAGTGACGATCAATTTCATCTCAAATGTGTCTGCTTCTGTTACTGAATGGACCAAATCTTGGCAAGATGGAGCCAACCATTGATGATGCAGCACTATTGGAATGGTTGTAATCTCGTCACTCTTTGAGCTAGTACCCGTTTGATGTTTTTGGGTGGCTAGTTTCTTTTCCTTTTATTTTCTTTGAGTTTCTTCATTGAAGCCTTTTGTTCCTTTTGTTTTTATGTTGTCTTATCTAGCCTACAACTTGTGCAGCCCTATTTTTGTTGATTTGAATATATTCTCTTTGGTACTCAAAAAAAATCACAAGCTAGTTTAGGGATTGGTTCACATAGCTTCCCCATCTTTAGAAAGTTTAACGTTGGAAGAGGGGGCAATTACCAGAATTTGTGTTATGATTTGTTTTATTTCTATCTTCGTTTTGTTAATGTGATATATTTTTTCGAAGTGATGAAATGGGTGGCATTGTCATCTAATGGGAAGTTAGATTATTTCGTGTCCATATGGATCCAAAGGAGACAAAATGAGTAGCTAAAGATAATCTTTGATGTTAACGTAGCTTAGCCCTATGTATGGGATGATTTTCCCAAATATATTAGCTTTAAACGAGTGATGGTTTAAATTGTTATAACTAAAGAGGATTTTCTATGTAAAACATTTCAAGTATCAAAATTTGCCAATATTTCTTTATCGGTGTCAATCATTCTATGGTGTCTCAGAACTTTTAGATCATAAAATTTGAAACAACATTTATAACTACCAATTACTAGACAAAGAACTCATTATGACTTTATGATGAAGGTAAGCCTTTTGAGGGAAGCCAACCTATTCTATCAATTTGTTTTCCTTTGTAATTTCTTTTTGGATTGCACAGATGATAGTGGAGGAGATTCCACAGAGACGGAAACGGAAATCGAAATTCCTCAGAAACCAATCTTGAAGAGGCTTCGTAGAGGTCTTTCACTAAGGCGAAAGTAGTGATGAGGTGGCAACTAAAATCTGTAGGTTAGATTTTGTTGAAACGTCAATTTCCATATTTTTATCAAGCAATTTACATGCTTTTTTACTTTTTCTGAGATAAAAACAATTTTTTATTTTAATCTCAGGCTCGGGTTTGCAGTTGACTCCACTATTGTGCAGTTACATGACATGCTTTTATTTTGGCTTTTGAGGTTCGATGTTTGCTTCGTTAGTTTAACATGTCCATTGCTTGTGGATTGCTAATAGAGGGAACTGATAACAATCACTAGACCTCTTCTCTTGCGTACCCTAATGTTTCTTGCAAGCCTCATGTAAGCAGTTCTTTTTGGGGTGTGAAATTGTGAATAGATTTGCCACTTGGTATAGATTTTGTCCTGTAGAGGTTTTTGTTATAAGCTTTCTTTTTGACACATTAGTTCTTTAGCTTTGATTTTGGCAGTTCGCTCTATTGTGATTTAGTAGCTAAGAAATATGGGTCGGAATGGAAAAATTGGATCTCTGTTTAATGAATATCAAAAATTAGAGAATTCTGGCAGAACTTTAAAATTACAGCTACTCCGGTTGACATTTTTCTCCTGGCTGATCTGTGCAATGCATGTCGTGACGTTAGCATTGTTTTTGTTTACGATGTGACTTCTATTTTGTTCCATGTGATGAACAAAACTCTTTAAATTTCTATGGAATGACTCAATTTGTTTATTTTTATATCAAATAATCTTGCCTGATTATGTACATTTAAACCTTCCGTTGAGGTTTTTGATTGATTTATTTTATGGAACAGATCTATGACGGTTGTTGAGATTAACTTTTGAGATTTCAGTTGATCCATTCTCTTGAGTACTAAGTTTCGATTTACCATTGATGATTGTTGGACGTTGTTTGCGCAAAAAGGCATTTATATATTTCCAACTTGAAGTTCTACGAAGCGACGTTTGCTTGCGAATTTAAGCAGAACTCTGTTATCCTCCATATTTTGATGATAATATTCTCTTGTCATGTTCAAAGAAGTTTGCTTATGTATTCAATAAAGTTTCATGAGGGTGTAACAATAATGTTTCCAAAATCATTTAAACGTGTTGGCAACATCGGCCGTTCTGATTCTTGTATACTATTTGGTTGTAGCTGTTTATTTTGGTGATCTTATATTTGTGCGGTACTTACAGTTTGAAGAAGACAATTATATTATTAGATTTATATTCGACCGATCGTGTCGCACTTACGGTTCGGCCTGGGAGGATGACATGTTGCTTGGATTGTTTAGTAAGTACGGGAGATTGCTCGGGCTTCCTCTCAATGTCCAAGCACACATTGCCAGTCGTAATGATTGTTTTAATCTGATGCATGAAAATAAATTAGAGCTTTTAAAAAGTTAGTTTAAATTTTTTTCAATACAATGTTTTGAACTCAAATTGTGACATTTTTAAATTAATGTATAGAGTTATGTTGATAATAGTAATCGAAAACTTTTAATGTATTTCAATATATTTGTTAATTACATGAAATGGCATGCTAGGATAGAATGTCTTTTCACCCAACATTTCTAAAAAACGATTATTCGTCAATTTAATAATCTAATTAGTGCTATGTTAGTCGATGATGGAGTTTCGACTCTTGCAAAGAAATCTGGGTACGAAATTTCTTTCCTCACATTTGAGAATTGTTTTGTTGATGACACTCACATCCTTTATAAAACAAGAAGGCGCCCAAAGCATTATGCAAATCGTGTGCTTCCCCTTTTTTCTTGATAATGATAGTTTTTGTATGTGTCAGAAATTTTAATGAAATTATGAATATTGCTCTTGTGTGGCATGAGCCTAGGAAGTCGTTGATCGTGACATGCTTTTCCGAGGCCAACAATCCTGCAATACGACGTACTTTTGGGTATAGAGAACACATGAAAAGACAATTTGTGCAAAAAGTTAGAACGTTCCCCTTCCCCGAGAGCATTATTGATCACCTATCACCACCAACCATCAACGTAAGTACCATCCACCACCTCTACTGTCGTCATTAACCAACACACCATCGGCCCTAGCCACCACCACCATTATCCTATTTTTCCCTCTAAATTATGGTTCAAGCAAAATATAATGGAAAATAACCATTTCATTCTCATCTCAATTCCACTTCAAATTTCATTCCATCCTTCGTACCAAATGCAGCATTAGAATTTTAAAAATAAGATGGAATCTTCTTTCAAGCCTGCCTTCATTGAGAACACAAGAGACTTTGGTTGACTGTAGTCTTAAGAGTAGGCTTCCTTTAATTGATCGTAATTTTAAATTCCATTTCGTTTTTTAGATTGTATGTTGATGGACTTCCAAAGGGATTTGTTTCGTGTCCTTTATCATCCAGAACGGCACAAGCCAACTCCCAGCCCTAACCAAAAAAAAAAAATCCCAGCCCTAGAGAGATGTCTATACAACTTCTACTCAACTGCCAACCCTAATGGAAAATTAAGACACATGGATCACTGCCTTGGTATGCGTGGATGGACAAAGGCCAAGCATGACAACATTGATGGGGGTTGTTTGAGCGTGGTTGGTATCAGAGCCTCAATAAGGATTAGGTGTCTGAACTTCAAAATCGAACGCAAAGACACACGAGTGATACCATCATTTTCGTAATATTTTCTTGTAATTTAAGACACTAGGCTGACATTCATATCCAATCAGTAACATTGTCTTTTCATCCTATAAAGCAGACACACCACCTTATTTATTATGTACATGTTAGACAAAATCCTTTTAAATGATATTGTCTGGATGATAACAATACCAGTTATGAGCATCCAAAACAACATCAATTTCCACTAGTTGGGAAATTGGGATGATAACCAAACCATGTATGTTTTAGATTTCCCAGCCTACAAACATCACTAATAATGAAGAGCAAGCAATAAAGTGCAAAACACAGAATTTACCTCAACGATGCCCGCAGAATACAACGCCTGAGCATGGATTAGACGAACGATCCTTCAGTTTCCGCCAGCGCCCTTCAAAGCCTTCTTTAGTTCCTCGTTCACCTCCTCCTTACCCACACCGGCCACCGCCGATCGCCCATCCTTCCAATTCCTCACCACCCCTTTCCCACCACCACTGTCCTCGGTGCCTTTCCCCTTCCACCTCTCCATTTCCAACCGAAGCTCCTTCACTGTTTTTCGTAGCATCCCTTGCTCTGCCACCAGTGCTCCGATCTCTGGTGATGCCGTCACCGCTGAAGAATTATTCCGCCTGTCATTCGCTTTCTCCGCCTGCAATGCAGTGGTTGGTATCTGTTCAATGGAGATTTTCCTCATGACTAGAAGTGGCAGGTCCCTCGGCGAAATCCACGAACCCAATCGCTTTCTCCCAATACCATTATCACCACCGGCACCACCACTTTCCTCGTTCCCGAACGGAAGGGGAAGTTCGGATGGCACCCTCACCCCCCACCGGACCTTTACTGCAGCCTTGCTCTTCAACGGCAGCACGCTATTCGCCGTGATCTCCATGCCAGAGAGAATCCCATCGATCCCTCTCATCACGGGATACTCGAGTGCCCCGTGGAGCCCGTTCACCTTCGCCGGAGCGTAAGCCCCATTCTCCCCGCCGCTGCCGTTCACCAGAGGAGAAGGAGCGAAAGAAGCGGTAGACTTAACGAGGGAGAAGTCGCCCAAGCGAGGCTTGAAATGGAGGAAGAAGGCGGGGCCGCCACGGGGGGAGAAGAGGCTGAACTCGGCGGACATGGACAGGGGGGCGGAGATAGGGGAACCGAGGGCACCGGTGCCGGTCTTGAGGACGACGGAGAAAGGGTTGCGGGCGTCGTTGGGGCGGTAGGAAAGGCGGAGGGCAGGGCCGGAGTCGAAGGAGGTGGATAGGTCGAACCGGAGGTCGCTGGGGTCGCCGCCAGCGGAGACGGCGGTGGAGAAGGGGAGGCCGAAGATGCCGATCGGAACCTTCGCCCTCGCCAGGGGCTTCCGGTCGTCCCGGAACTTGATCGACGCCTTCATCGCTCGGCCGATCTCCGATTAGGGTTTCATCTTTTAGGGGAAACGCTGAGTCGGTGATTTGGTTGCAACCGTGGCGAACCGATCGGCGGAGATTTCTGTGGTAGCATTTTTTTTTTACAATAAAAAAATAAATAAATAATTCGAAGATTTCATAATCTTATCGTCCACGTCAGCACATACTTTTTTTTAGTAAATTCCTGAGGTATTTTTTTTGTTTTAAAATTAAATATTAAAACTCATAGATATTAAATCAATTGGCCATAATTCAATCCTTTATACATATAAATTAAGAATAAAAAATACATATCCTACCTTGCAAAACTACTCGTGAAAATATGAATTAAATATTTAACATAATTGACTTATATTATATATAGAGAGAGAGAAAAAAAAAAACTTACCATCGACACAAGACGAAGGAAAAATAAGGATATCGTACGTGAGTATTTTTTTATTTTAATATATAAATTTTTATAACTTTAATTACTATATAATTTTTTTAACTTTATCTAATTTCTAAAATAAAAAAATCACTTGTAAATGACGTGCACGTCACTCGTGTGAAGAAAAATTAATATTAAAAGTCTTGTATTTGGACCCACATCAGCAAGAATGTTTTGCCCAGAGAACCGGAGAATTTCAGGTTCCACCCAAACTAATTCCATTGAAAATATCAATAGATTTCTGGCTTCTACGTTAACTTTTGAAAGGCTCATTTTTACACAAGAAAGTCCACAAGATTCTGCTACAGGTAGAACCGTCGATACCGAATGACTACAACATGGAAAGCACATCGTCTGAAGAAAAGTACAAAGGAATGCCAACCTAGTAAAAATGTAAACATGATACAGCCAATATATATAATCACAGAGGCAGGTACCTTTTATAAGCATAAAGTTCAAGCAAACAACACCCACGTACCGAAGGGAAGAGGAAATATCTCACTGGGACAAAATGGAGACGTCAATTCTAACATAAAATAATATTGGTAACAAGACTTAATCCCCGGCAGAACAAACATTACACGCAGGAAATAAATAAGGTTGGGAACATAATCTCTAGATGAAATAGTCATTTCCGGGAAGGTACTAGTCTCAAAAACAGAGAGCCACCGCGAAGGAGGGGGAGACATGTGGAAGCGAAACGCAGGGCAGATACACTAACTAAATACCGGTCTTGCGCAACTCACCGGCACCGTGGGCAAAATGGCAGCGCTCTCCGAAGGTGCACGACCCCTTCGTGAAGTTCTCGCACAGCTTCGTCTTGTAGTTGTTCACAGCGGCTCCCGAGGCCACCACGGCCGATGGATTCTTGGGTGGCGGAGGCACCGACGCACTGACATTCACGATCAGCTCCCGAACCATCGCACTCGCCTGTTTGATTTGGTCGAAGGTCCCCTCCAGCTCGATGTTCCTCAGGTTCGCGTCCGTCTCGTGGTCCCTGATCGAAAGCTTTGCACCCGTGATACGGCATATGTGCTTCGAGTTCACACCGCCCTTCCCGATTATGGCACCCGAAAGCGACGCATCCACGCTGATCTTTGCGGTTGCAGAGGCACCGAAGCTTGCCGCCGCCGCCGCTGCCGCGTGCCCGGTTGGAGGCACCGCATCAACCCTTCCCGGGAATCGACCACCCAGCGCGGCTCCAAACGAACGAGGGTCATCGTGCGCCGCCGCGACGACAGACCTACCGAGCTCCCTCTCGCTATGGGCAAAGTGACATTTGTCCCCGAATTTGCAGCCTTCCGGGGTATTGTATTTGTTGCACATTTTAGTCTTAACGGGAGGAGCCGAGCCATCCGCGTGAGAATTGGCGATGGGATTTCTTGAGGCATGGAGAGCAGGGTTCCCCAAATTACTCATCTGCGCCACTGCATTGATACCACCAGGCACATAATGAAGGAAGTGGCAACCTTCTCCGAAAGGACATCCGGCGGTGCTGCCCACAAGTAAAATACCAGACATCAGACGTATCAGTCAAAGCAAATATTCAAATATGCGGTTATGGTGACATGTATGTACAAGAGAGACTGAATGAAATTACAACCACAAAGCCAATCAATACCATTGGAAGATATATATATATATATATTCTCCTAAAATTCTTAGTTCACATATCCAATACCATCATTTCCAATGAATTCATATCTTTAATCTCTTCTACTACTACCACTCATTCATCTTATTAACATTCTTATTTAGTTTACAAAAATTTGTAGTTTCTAACCCGACAGTAATATCATTCAACATTGCTGGCCAAACAGATGCCTTCCAAATTTTTCATTCAATTTTCAAGTGTACCCAGTAAACAAAATAATCCACTTAATACGTTTCTCTACTTTTTTCATCCTACTTTACATTTGTAAACAATGTTCCGTAAATTGACACATCAATAACAATCATAACCTCAACAGATACAATCTTATCCCATACTTTAAATTATGAGGTATTTCTTTAAAATTCTAAATTAGAATTAATACCTACATGGCTTTCAACTAGCTATCAACAAATTAACATACACCAAGGTATACCTCCTTGAATATCATTAGTATTTCATCCACAGTAAATACAAAAATGTAAAGACCTGTTGCTGATCCATGGTATGATGTACAAACCTAGGCTTATTGAAAAAAATCTTTCGATGGACCCACAAAAATGTAAAGACCTATTGCTGATCCATGGTATGATGTACAAACCTAGGCTTATCGAAAAAAATCTTTCGATGGACCCACAATCATAACACTAATCACTACTTTATCTATCGTACATATCTTTTACAAACAATTTTTGATAATATCAATATAACCAATCACAATAACTCACTAGGGGATCCATTTTAAACTCTCCCAATGGAAACACTATGGGAGGTTCTATCACTTAACACTCAATTCTTCAATATGCTGCTCAAGAAGTTCACTGCAAATCTACCTAACATAAACCCAAATCTGTTATCAACTATTATGATTATATGTCCTAATCTTTTTTCAATTTTATTCTTTGCCAAATTAATTACGACTCGTTAACTTAGTACTTTGATAATTATGGAACTTTTATTTCACACATTTTTACAAACCACTAAGCACCCAACCTAAAAACAAAAAAGTTTCAAAAAATGTCAGCCGTGGAACACTCCACAAGAAAATTAGAATCTTTTTGCCGACTCTAATCAAACTTCAACCAAATGGAATGAACTAAGGAGAATCCTTTCTACAATAGGAGTTTCCATGTGCCAGATACTTAAATCAAAGGCAGGTACCAATAAATCAAGGAAAACCATTTTTAACCAATTTAATCCTTGCAATGGCCAAAGGTAAATCTATATTCTCCAAATATACATGCATATTAATATATCCTTTGCAAAATTTGAAAACAAGTGGCATTTTTTTTTATTTTTAGAATTATATTATTTCAGCAATATTTTCTGTTGTTTTACGCTTGGACGTAGTTATTATTACTGCTGTTAAGGCACCAAGGCTCAGCTTGGATGCCATTAGAGCCAATTAAAAAGATTAAAATAATATTTCAGCACCTTTGTCATTATTGTAAAATACTACTAAAAACAATTCTGTAGGGCAACTAATGCTGATCAAAAAAAAATTATCATGGTATAACGAAGAAATTAGCATCAAAACAGATAGCCTATACACATTAACATCTTAACAAATTAAAAGCATTATGCTTGAAATGTCAAAATTTTAACACTTAAAAACTACTTGTTAGAGACAATTTGTATAAACACCCAAGGATGATATTCAACAAACTTGCCTGCAAAAGGTCAATTACATGGATCGGTGTTACATCTTTAAACGTCTCAATTTTCATATTGGTCAATACATCTAATGGAATCCCGACACTACATGTCTTAGACATGTTGACACCACGTCAATGTCAACATGTGAGCTGACGCCAACTAAACTTGTACAAGACTAGGGAGAGTCAACATGTCGTGTCATCTTTGGTTATTCACAATTTTGAGTGTTGAACCCGCAAGTGCTGCATGGGGCTAATTTTAAAAAACTTCTAATTTATTAATCCAACATAAAGCTTGTAGAACACAGTCGTTTTTCCTCATTTACTATTTTTCAAAATACTTCCAGAATTTGACTAAATAAATTTTAAATGACAGAATTTATGTAAAATTGTAAATAACCTTCCATTACATGGAACCAAGATAAAATCTGTAGATTAAAATTTATTTATTTAATTTCTGTTTTTCAAAACATTTTCAGACTTTTAAGGATACTTAAGCAAGTCTGTAATGTATGGCTGAATCTACGTTTTTCATGATGTTTGAAACATTATTAGTTTAAACAATTTCTCAAGTTTTGATATATATCAAATTTTCAAAGGATGAAAATCCAACGCAGCATCAATGTTGAAAACCTTTCAACACAAGCATTTATCATCCCTTGCAAACCAGGAAATACCAAGTTGTCCACCTCATTAGTTAATCGAAGCATAACAATTATAGACATTTAATCTATTTTCATCTTCAGCTCCCATAAAAATGCAGTTCACGATTCAACATATTAAATCAGTAAAAAAACAACTTTATAATTTGCAAATTCCTATGAAACAAAAAAAGAATTCAAAATGCAAACTTGAAATAGTGTTGAAAACAAAATCAATACAAACATGCACTTAAAGAAATATTCTTTATACAGAGCATCATGACGTGCGTATTCTTAATACAGAAAAATCAAGCTAGGAGTTCCGATGTCACCATCAGCAATTAACCAGGAGGCAATAATCTCCGACCTATATTATACTTTCACATATAATGGAGTAATATATCGTCCAACAACTTCCATTCGTTAAGACAAAATAGCAGCAACTTAAACTACAGAAAATCAAATATTTCACTTCAGGATGAGGAATTCACTCTTGCTTAACAAGGAATTATTCAAACACCATTTGCACCAAAATCAATAAAATAACGGTTTAACACGTCAAACACAAAGAAAATTATCAAAAACTATAAACTCACAATTCACGTAAACAGTTAAAATACGCTGATTTTGGCAAAAGAATAGACAGTCAATCTTTTCCTCAGACAAATAAGTAGATGAATGTTAATTTTGACTAACAGAAAAAAAGACTACTATTAAGTAAATTTAACGTCAAGCATGCAAATATTAACCAAAAATCCAAAAACAGCTCCAGCAAAAAAGTGGCAATTGATTGATACTCAATGGTGGATATAATGTTGCATAACAGATCAAATGAACTAGCGCCGATAGTAATGGTAACTAGATGTAGTCCTTTTGGCTCAGACATTCCCGGTATTAGTGGCATTTTGAATTGCATATCATTGAAAAAGTTATCATCAATTGATGCTTCCACAATTCCATTGTACAGTTAACATTGAAGAGATGCATTCCTAATTCGCCAATTTACCCTTTAGATGATAATCTTGTTTACTTTGTTATTTCACAAGTACCTGTACCAAAACTTGGATGTTTATTGCATTAGATCTGAAATATAACATTAATTAAAAAAGATTCTCAATAAAAACTTAAAATTTATAATAAATACATGACAAGAAGCCACATTGAATTTATTTATCTTAGATGAGTTAAGATTTGAACCTGAAAAACTTGGTGCATGGCTTCGATTTGCTTCCTATACCAGATTGAAATGACTCCGATTCTGTTTCATAACATTAATTACGTTTTCTCAGTTAAAATTTCAGTAATTTATTAATCTTCACATTTCAAGATCATCAAAACAGTTCCCTTACTACCTGTTATGCTATACAAAAGTTTCAAAACAAAAAATTCACTAAATTATTTTACTAGTGCTTGGTCCATGAAATCATCTTGGTATACAAGGAACCATCGTGGTATCATGATACCTTGATGTGTGTGGTATGAGAACAAAATAGGAAACAAGTTGTGATATTTCAAGGAGAGTATGAAACGAAATGGCAAAAACAAAAATTCAGAATGATCATTGTAGAGAAGTCAAACGAATGTAACATTAATTTATGTGCAGAAACAAAACGTATGTATCTATATCACAGAAGGCAAAGACCATTCAAAAATTGGAAAGCTATAAATGATCTCATACCCTGATAAAAAATGGATTACCACAACTTTTAAAGGTGTGTCTAGGCACCAAGGCGTAAATTGGTCAACATTGATAGCATGATTGCCTTGTCAATTTTCACAGATTCAAATAATTAAATATTCCATATAAGGTTTTAAAAGTTTTCCCTTGCAAAAAACTTAAATATAGGCTTTTTGATCAAGCACTAATAAAATATACATAACTATTGAAATATATAATTATAAAAGTTAATGAGATATACATATTAACATTGTTACACCTCATATTTTAATTTTAACTTCAGCTAAACTATGTAATTGAATGTTATACACGAAATAATTGAGCTAAAACTATAGTTATTATAAAATTAAAAATAACGAAATTAATAGTTTTATTGGAGCGTAGGCATTGCCTAAGCACCCAAGGCACCCTGGCTACCTAGACACCTTAAAAATTATGGCTCCTTAGCAAATAGTCCGGTGTAGCATATTATTAAAGCATGTTTCACAAACATTAACACGAATGGCAAAAGAAATATGATATCAGCAATTTATGTGAACAATAAAGCCATATTGAAAAAGATCTTGATACCACCAGAAGACAGTAACTGAAAAAGTAAACTATCTTGGACAAAACATCATAAACGCACATGAATTATAATGTCCAAAAGAAACAAAGGAAAACATCAAAAATATTGTTACTATGACCTTAAAACGAACATATAAAGCACGTTGACGCCCAAGACAACTGGGAACCGATTTAAAAAATTAAAAGTTATATATTTTCAGTATTACTATTACTAATTAAAAAACATTAAATGCAATTATGCCTTTATAACATCATTCTTAAAATATCAACAACCATATGGCATTGAAACATATACTGAAATAACGTCCTAGACTCAGAATAAGCACAAAGAAACCTAACAGCAATGCAAAGTTGTATGGTATGAATATATAATGACATTATAGTACGTAATGGGTTTCGATACGATTATAAACTTTAAGGAACAGAGCGAATGAAAATACAAGAAAAACGTCACTAAGTAAACATAATAAAATATGCGAAGAAGTCAAATTAATCAACATGAAAAACACAAATCAGCCGATAAAAAAAAATTCAAAAATTTAAAATTTGAACAAAAAAATTGATTTAAAAATAGGAAATATTCAGAAACTTAGAAAATCGTTAAAAAAAACACTCTAGCACAAAAAAAAATCAGTTTTGAATTCGACTGATGATACATTTAATGGAACAAAGGGTCGAGTGCGAAAATTCAAGGAACCAACCAAGCTCCTAGGCAACGCCAGGGCACCCACCTTAATAACAATGTCTTGCAATCACCATATTTCTCTCCTTTTATTCTAGCTCCTTGAGATTCAACGAAGTTTAATTCAACAAAATAATGCACGGAAACGAAAATAAAGTAATTCATTTGTGAGGCGCTTTCCAATGAAAAATACCTAAAGGAACATGTCCCCAGAAACTTCTACACGATACACACATATCGAGTTTGTAAATGGAAGAAAACAATGGAATAATAACACCGAAAACCCTCCCTCATACAACCGTCCAACCAAATTAGGATTCACCGGTCAGAGAAGCCACCCCCACTTGCATCTCTAATCACTACCGAATGTGGGACACAGAGAAAGAAACCCTAGAAAACAATTCCAGATACGCAGAACGAAAATCAAGATCCACCAACAAATATGCCTCAACAAGCACCAAACCCACTACACGTACAAAGAAAAAAAGGACGAAAAGGCCTTACCCTTGGTCCGCTTCATCCCAGCGGCACCACCACCGCCGTTAATTGTAGCATCCGGCCTCCCCCTCTTGCGCGCTGCCAAGAGCGAGTCCATGAGCACGATTCGCTCGAACGCGGTTGGAACGACAAAAGAGCCGGGCTTCCGATACGACTGAAGCTACGGGGGGCCGGCGAGTGGAGATGTAAGAGTAAAACCCTAGGCAGGGTTTGCCCGACAAGTGGAGGCGAGAGGAGGCGCTCGCGGAGCGAGTATCGAAGATGCGGCGAGTGGGTGGTAGCTGTTATAGCCCGACATGCGGACTCGAAGCGCTCGGATCAAATCTCGTTTGTGCAGAGAGGGTTGGCGTCCGCTGCGGCGAGATCACGTGCTGTCGCTCGTGACCACAACGACAGCAATGATTCGTGCCATTACTATCGAGAGCACTCGGCTTTTTCAAAGACTTCGGGTACGTTTGCTAACGAGGTAGATCCGTAGATAGATTTTTACGTAAAATTTATGATTTTTAAGATGATAAAAAAATAAAAAATTTATTATAAATTTTTATACAAGAAATTTTTAATTTTACTTCCATCGAAATATTTTATTTGTTTGTTAATAAATATCGTAATAAAATTTCTATAAGT
>JAMKPZ010001815.1:0-49035 GCA_024699675.1 Amphibolis antarctica
GTTTATAAAAAATTTTATTGTATGAAATATATATTTTAATGAATAGTGAATAATAGTAGAAGCTTTTACCGTAACTATCGGAAAGTAAAATAAAAAAAGATTTTCTTATTTCGAAAATTGTGTTGATCTAAAAAAAAAAGTGAACTTTAGACTTACTTAACCAATTAACTTTGTCAAAAAAAAAGTTTTAGGGTAATTGAAGATTTTAAGAGAACATATCAATAAATAGGTGTTTTATAAAGCATACCTTATAATACAGGATTGTACAATAAATCCATGCTTAAATAGGAAAAAGAGAAAGAGGGAATTGGGACCAAGACCTCGTTGGAGGCTAATTTTTGTTAGTTCTAAGAGTTAGAATTAAAGTTAGAGTTAATTTTATAAGTGGAGTTGAAATTATATAATAATTAAGATGATAGAAGTTTGTGTTTGATAATGAAATTTAATAAGATTTTTACTGTACAAAGTTAATTTTTAATAATCTTACTTTTAAATTTTTTTGTTGATTTTGCATATTTGTTTCCTAGCATCAAAATAATCCTTCATGTGATTTGTTTTTTTTTTTTTTTTTGCCTTGGTTTTTGCATCACCTCTTGAAAAATGTTACTATATATTGAAGTTTGTATAATAATAATAACTTTAAAAGTAATTTTAGAAGTTAACCCTAAATGATGTCTAAATTTACCACAGGTGCAAAAGCTTTACTTGAAAATGCTCAAGTAAGGGTAATTGTGTAGATATTATCACTACTTGATTATAACTTTGTTTAGTAATAAAGTGTTTTAGTTTCAATAACTACAAAGAGTTTAAATTAAAAATAGTTTCACAAATGGTGTTGGAGTTATATAGTAAATTATAATATGAAAGTTTATATATGAAAATTTATATAGTAATGATGATAAATGAAAATTTATATAGTAATGATGATAAATGAAAATTTATAAATAACTGAAACATCTTATTTTCAAACAAAGCTTATAATTATATAGTGAATTTTTAAATTAAACAAGCATATCTACTTGATTTAAAGATATTAAAATCGATAAATTTCTATTAAATTACAATCAATGATTTTTCATATCTAAAAATCATAAAGAATACATAACTCGTAATATATTATTTAAAAGATAATTGAATATATTAAATCCCTATAGTAAAAAATTAATTCAGGCAACAATAAAATAATTCTTTTTGGATTTTTTGCTTGGGAAAAGTTTCGTGTTATTTGTGGGCCATCTTTTCTTGTATACCATATTTTCCAGTGGCATGAAAATAATAAAATAGATTTTTTATTTTTTTTCCCATTATATAAAAGCAAATATTTAGTATTTTAGAAAAGGAAATTTAGCCATCTTTCTTGGTTGGGGGGTACATTTGGGAACAATGTTTTTTAATTCTGGGAGAGTTAAAGTTAAAGTTAATTTCGTAATTGAAGTTAAAATTGTATAATAATTTAAGTAATAAAAATTTATATATTAAAATTTATATAATAATAATAATATTATAAGTGATTTTAAAAACAAGAAAGTTAGAAAATAAACGAAAACTTGATCTCGGTAAAAAAAAGAAGCCCTAGTATTGATGTTAGAAATCTCATTTTGCCAAACCACAAGGGGTATCTGCAAATGTTCCCATCCTCAACCGAAAACCGCAGTCAGGGTTTAGGGTTTACCATCTATTTGGTTCCTCGTGGAGACCACCTCCAATGGCGACGATAAGATCCGCCATCGCTCGATCGTCCCTCCTCACAAACCCTTCCTTCGCCCTCAACTCCGTCAAGTGTAGGTGTCATTTCCTACGGCTGGATGCCGCCCGGTTCTTTCACGATGGCAGGCCGAGGGGGCCGTTGTGGAGGGGGAAGAAGTTGATCGGGAAGGAGGCGGTTTTCGCGGTCCTCGGTCTCAAGAGGTTCAAGGACGACGAGGAGAAGTTGGGTAGGTTCATGAAGACCCATGTCCGCAGGCTCCTGAAGATGGACTTGATCACCGTGCTCGGGGAGCTCGAGCGGCAGGAGGAGGTCGATTTAGCACTAAAGGTTGCTACTTTTATCCTTCTTTAATCTATGCTGCCAACTTTAAATCATATTGTTTCATTTTTGCAACATTCTCTTCTTTTTTTCTTGTTAAATTAGGTAGTTTATTCGTATCCCTGGGAGTTAAGTGTGGTAAATTAACTAATACAGAAGAAATTAAAAGAAGCAGAAGTAGGCGTAAAACTACGTCGCAAAAAAAAAAATTAATTCATGAAATTTAACTGAAGATCTTACATTTTTACAGTAGATGGAAATATTTGAAAAAAGATATTCTTGTAGTTAACCTTATGAAGTAATATCTGTTGAAATTTCATTTCAAAATCAATTGGTAATGAATGAAAGAGTTCTTCATATATTAAGTTTAATTTATTCCTTATATTTATCAATGTGTGACTATTCTAATACTCCTCTTCACTTGTTTATTTTTATGCCTGTTAAGTGTCTATAGGTGGATGCATGTGAATTGACTCTAATACTATATTGAAATTTAATCTTAAAACCAATTGACAATGAATGTTCATATATTAAGTCTAATTTATTCCTTACATTTATTAATGTAGGACTATTCTAACAGGATCATGATTTGGATTGTTGTTGTTGTAACATTTTGGAAGAGTATGATGATTAGATGATTTCAACGTCTTCCTCCAATCACTAGTGAATTTTGCCATGTGGTGTGCCACCCCATATGTAAATGTAGGCACTCGGCAAACAGGCAGAAAAGAAAAAATGAAACTGGGGACAACATTTTAAACAGTGATTACTTCATTTTTATGTGTTGTTGTAGGTGATTGTTACGACGCATAATGGTCTACTGTTTGTGTTTCTTTGAACTGGTGATGTTGCTCCTGGTTTAGGCAATTGAGTTTTACTAAATCGGTTCTCAATAAAGTTTTATCCCTTTCATTCTTTTGTGCCTCGAACTTGAAGCATGCCAACATGGTCAAATGTTTTTTCTGTCACTGTGTTCATCATTATTCAGGAAGCTTCTTTGTGGTCAATCAACCCCTTTTTCTTAGCAGATCTTTGCAGTTATTCGGAAGGAGATATGGTATAAGCCAGATGTGTACATCTACAAGGATCTGATCGTTACACTTGCAAGGAGGAAAAAGATGGAAGAAGCCATGGAAGTGTGGGAGAGTATGAAAAAGGATGGTTTGTTTCCTGATTGTCAGACATATGCCGAAATCATTAGAGGTTTCCTCCGATTTGGCTCTCCGGCGGATGCCATGAACATATACGAGGACATGAAGAGGTCACCTGATCCTCCAGAGGAGTTGCCCTTCAGAATTTTGTTGAAGGGTCTGCTTCCTCATCCTCTTTTGAGGAATAGGGTAAAACAAGACTTCGAAGAGATGTTTCCTGATCGGCATGTTTATGACCCCCCTGAAGAAATTTTTGGGATGCGGTGAGATAGACCACTTACGATTTTTCAACTTAGAAGCCCAAGCTGCCTTTTGAGCTCGATGAAGAGCCTTGATGCTGTCTTATTTCAACCCAACTCAAGCACAATACCGACATGGAAGTTTATGAACGAGTATTTTTTATTTTCTTAGTGGCCAATGTGGATGCACATCCAAATTGGTTGTACATGATGCAATTTTTATTTTAAAATATTGGAACTCTAGCCTTGTAAATGTGCTTTCGACCTACAAGGTGAAATGGAACTCTAGCCTTGATGCACATCCATTTGGTTGTACATGATGAAGAATAAAAGTAGTTTAATTTTCGTTCTATTTGACTAATAGAAGTTGAAGCAAACCAGTAAAAACATGCAAATTTCATAAATGTAATAGTTGACATGTTCATAGTCAACTTTAGCTATGAAAAAGGCTCAGTTTAGGTTGAAATTAATACATCTTAAGAATTTTGATGCACCAGGAGGAGGAGGAGGCTCTTTTTTCTCCTACGGCTGATGCTAGTTCAATATTTTGTAGAACTTGCAGTTGCATCTTTTGTTGATGATACCAGCAAAAATGGTAGAGTTTTCTATTGACATGCTTGGATATGAACCCACAATCAGGTGGTATTACTGATTCGACACAACTCTATTGATGTCTACTAATTTATTTGGATTCTAATCAGATATATGTATATACACCTTACAAAGGGAACATGCTAGTAATTTTGAATGCATTTATAAAGAATATTTTATGCAAATTAAAATCAAATAATGAAAATAAAAAGGAAAAACCTAATAATAAACTTTAAAAAAAACAATGAAACACAAAGTAAATCATTTTCTTACCTAAAAGCAAGAGGTTTGTTTGCCTTTCTTATTTTCTGTGATATCCATATAATTTTGTAAATATTACTAATGCATCTTAAAAATTAAAAAGGTGATTATATGATTTTTCTTTTTCTTAAAAGTATTTTCAGCTAACTCGGTCATATTTTCGTGTAAATTTAATTTAAATGTAAACCATATGGAATTCATGATTTAATGATATTAAGTAATTATAATTCAGCTAATTTTAAATAGATGTTCAATCAACTCGAAATTATAAAGTGTGTTTGCTAACACATCTTCAAGCTTCCATTACCATAGAACTTTATGGTTATACAGTAAAATCATCAAATACTTTTGAGCAATATAGTAACGAAAATTGAGTAAACCTTTGATATTGTAAATGTATGTTAAAGAAAAATTTTGACAAGAACCAACATCAATTTAACTATACAATGGCATACATCTCGTAGGAGAGTTAGGGTCCTAACAGAAATATAGAAATGAAAATGAAAAACTTAAAAGAAAGAAAAATTGAAAATAGAAATAGAAAATACCAACAGAAATCAAAAAATAAAGGGCATTAATGCCTAATAGAAAGTGTAGATGAAAATTATAGTAAAATAACAATTATTATAACAATTTTGAATTTAGTATGACCAAATTATTATAAATTAATTAATTAAAAATTTCTTCCATTTCACATAGACAGCAATATTTTGAATTTTGTTCACTAAGAATTTTTGAAATAAGTTCATTAACTTTTGCATTCTAACTTGTATAGCATCTTCCCCCAACCTTATGGAAAGAATAAGTTATACTTTAGTCCTAATAAATAGTGACAAATGATAATTATATTGTATATCTCAACAAATAATTTTAGTTGATTATCTCTCAACAAAAAAATTGACAATCACTTGTAAAATATGATAATGAAACATTATCATGAAAACATTAATAAAACTTATTGTTCATTATTGAAAAAAGAGGTGTGAATAAACAGTAAACACATGAAAGAGAAGTGGGATTGACGAGGATGATCGGCAAACTATGAACGTGATGAAAAAGAATTGTAGGTAAGTGATGAGCGACAACTACGATAGAAGAAGACTATGGGCAAATAACGAATGACGATCATAAAAAAAGGGAAAAGATGACGAACCATCGATTACGAAAGGGTAAAAAAGAAAAAGATACATACAACAATGGGCATGTGACATACAAAAATGTACAATGAAAAAGAGGAGTGTAGGAGGGTGAGAGTGGAAAACGGGAAAAGTACTCTTTTTTTTATACTGAACTTATTAGACGAAAATCAAGAAAGTTAAATTCCTAATTTCCATCTACCACTTAATGCTAGAAAATTTAAAGTCAAATGAAATCTTTTTCGGTTTTTGAAATTTCGTCAAACACAAACCTCCTTTAGAGATAGACTCATGTGACATACATACACTTTTCTCACTTTACACACTTTTAAACAAACATAGTTGCAATGATATAATGTTCATCAAATGGAGATCGTTTCTTAGCCTATTGTGCAACATCCTCAACAAGTCGAAGGAAGAGATATTATTGTGGTTTTTAGGGTTGACCTTATTATAACTTCTACTATCATTTAAATTATGCTTGTTAACGATGTGGGGTGGAGTATTTACTATGCGTAGTTGATTATACATAGTAATTAAAATGAAATAGGATAATGTAGTAATTTCTTTTACTATAATAATTAAATGTAAAATTTTGATAATACCCTCACCTTTTTTTCGCGAAAAACGTGTCTCCGTACTGCCCTAGCCCCATCATCGCCAATCTACCCCTCCTATCGCACCCAATTCACCCCTCCTCCCGCGCCTAGTCAAATGGAAAACCGATGGTCACAGGCGGCAACCAACTTATGGGAGGCGATAGCTGACCTACTAGCTGGGTAGGATGCTGGGGAGAGGCAAATAAAATGATTAATTTACAGAAAAAATCATGATTTATATCTAAGTGTAGAGTCTGAGGGTTAAGACGTTTACCCACGAACTTAAGCAAAGATAAACTGGATTACCCTCGAGCCTGTGTCGATAGTTGTAGGCGACAAATGGCTTATGGGAAGTGGCAACTGACCTGCTGGCCGAGTAGGATGCTGGGGAGAGGCAGATAAAATGATTAATTTACAGAAAAAATCATGATTTATGTCTAAGTACAGAGTCGAAGGGTTAAGACATTTACCCATGAACTTAGGAAGGGTAAACTAGATTACTTTCAAGCCTGTGTCGGTAATTGCAAGTAGCAGTCGACCTGCTAGCCAGGTAGGATGCTGTGAAGAGGCAGATAAAATGATTAATTCACAAAAAGAATCATGATTTATGTCTAAGTACAGAGTTTGAGGGTTAAAACGTTTACCTATGAACTTAGGCGAGGGTAAACTACCCTAAGCCTATGCTGGTAATCGCAGGCGACAACTAGCTTATGGGAGGCGACAACCGACCTGTTGGTCAATACACGTCCTTAACTGTCGATTTCTCGACTCTCCCCAGGGTGATAATTTTCCAATATATTTTTAAAAATGTTATTAAAAATAATATTGAGGGTAAAATTGGATATTATTAAACCATAATTGATGAACGTATTTTATCCATCATTCATCATCGAAAATTGTGCAAAAACTAAAAATCTCACCTCACCACACTGCACCACGTTAACAAACACAACCTCAGTCATTTGATAAGTTAGGTGATTGTGAAGAAAAGTGCAATGAACCTTTACAGTATTTTTATTTTTATTTTTATTTTGAGAGCTAAAATTTCTTCTCCATGTTGGTTGTATTCCGATACTCTACAACATTTCGCAGTAAAATAAAATTGTTCAGATAATCTTTTGTGATGATATTAGTATTAGTAATGGTCATAAGTTCGGCAAATTTATTGTTAAGTTTGAAGTAATATTATCATTTCAAAGAAAATGATACGATGTTATCAAGGGTACATTTGAAAATAAACTTGTTTTAACTTTAAGAGTTAAATTTGAAATTATAGTCAATTTTACTAATGAAGTTAAAATTATATAGTAATTTAAGTGATAAAAATTTATATATTAAAATTTATATAATAATGTTGAAAATAATTTTAAAATATAAAAAAATTGAAAACAAACGAAACGTAAATAATTAATTTTAATCATACACCATTGCAAAATATTTTTTATGTAATAATTTTCGTGGAAGATAATCGAAAATAAAGAACAAGGTCAAGGTCCGAGCGATAGGAGCGCCGGAAGCTCCCGGCGGCGACGGAGCGGGCGAAGAATGGCGCAAGCTCTGACGAGGTGGATGATGCCGTCTCCTGCCCCTTCCGTCTTCTTCCATTCTCCGCCCACACGACGGCACGGAATCGGTTTCCCATTACGCATCTTCTCCGCGACCGCCACTGCCGTCCGCAATGGTGCGGGAGACTACCTCCGTCTGACCGACGATGAGCTGCTGAAGCAGTGCGACATGGACACTTTCAGGGCCTCTGGTCCCGGGGGGCAGCACCGGAACAAGCGGGAGAGCGCCGTGCGGTTGAGGCATCTCCCCACCGGGATCGTCGCGCAGGTTGGTGGATTCCCTTTCGTGTTTGGACGGAGTTGCCGTCTTTTTGGTCCCGTGTTTCGATTCTTGTACCTGGAGGTTCGGGTGTTAGAATTGGTTTGGTTGGTCGGATTAGTGTCGCGAGTGTGGGAAAACTAGTGTCTACTTTTTGATTGAACTGGATCTCTCAAATTTCACAAGAAATCCCCATGCTTTTTGCAAGCAACCTGTTTTGTGCTTCTGAGGTTCCTGGATGATAGACTTCTACTTCGTTCCAAGTGAAAAAAAAAGGTGCTTTGGCCGTTGCAACTTAAAATTAGAGTTGAATGCTCGGCCTTATGTATAATTCAAGCATTCCATACATCGTTATCCCACGTGTATGGTTGCTTTCTTGATAAAATGATGCGATTCATGGACGTGAAGCCAGAAGAACTTGATTCACGTTAGAAGAAAAGTCATGTAAGAATGAATATCATTGAGGGTCCCGAGACACTCTCTGCAATTAGATGTACGAAGATTAATAGTAATCCTTAATTTATTTATTCTATTTCTAATTGCATTTTCATGTCTTGGAATTATGATCAAATAGAAAATGTAAGAAAAGGCTTCAAGCATTGATGATTCACTGCTTCCTGGTCTTTCCCTGTAGAGGTGACTTTCAAATTTAACACACTTCTTTGATTCATATGGTCCTATGGATGAGCACAGTTTTCATGTGCAATCTGCTATGGAACTTGATTTTATGACACACGTTTATGTCTTCATTATTGATGGTTTACTGATTTATATTGATGCTTGAGTCTGCACAAGTTTGTGTCAGTATAATATCCTCATTAACAAAATATATTACCATTAGTTTAGCATATTTTTCTACCAGGCTGTTGAAGACAGATCGCAACATCAGAATCGTGCATCTGCTTTTGTCCGTCTGCGTACTTTACTAGCTCTTAAAGGTTGGCTTGTAAATTTGGATACTTTGGCAATACTGTTTTACCCAATGTCTGCTTCATTAGCAATTTGTGATCTCTTTAATCTCAACAACTCACGTTTCCTTTGTTTTTGACACTTTATGTTGTTACAAATACATTTTCATCTTTTGTTCATGCATGGACATCCTGTTTTCTTCTTTGGCTTCCATTATAAACTAGTCAGGAAGGCAATAGAGCTGGATGGGTACCAACCTCCTCAAGAACTTCTACAAATTCTTCCTAAAGTATCAACAATCAGAGGATCAGATGTGGGTCCTCAAATTGGTCCCAATAATCAGAAATTTGCTTTGGTAAGATTCAGTCTTCAACACGGTGAAATTTGTATAATTTGTAACATACAAAGTGCTGTGCATGTTTCCATCATCAGGAATACTTGGTTACCCAAAATTCATTTTTCCTTTTGTATCCTTTTTAATGAAAATAGTGTACATTTAAGCAAGAAATCGTGCTTTATCAGCATACATATAAATGGACAGTTTCCTACAGTTTTAGCATATCAAATCCACTTACATGTCTCATATTCTAATGTTATCCAAACTCATAAATGCCAATGTTGATTTCTTGTTTGCTTCTATCTTACGATGATTGTCCTTGTTGAATCCTGCAATTTGTCAGAGTTTCTAATCATTGGTAGCCTTTTGACAAACCCCAATAAGGATAGACAATGATTCATGGTTCTTGCATGGTTGTGCATGTGCTGATCTAGTTGTTTTTTCCTAATTTGACTTCTGACTTTCTTTTGAGGATGGTGGGCATGTTTTTTCATGTATTTTAAGATCAAATTGCTGACATGCGTTTCACACTTTAATGCTGTATTTGTTCATATTATAGTATCTAAGGTCTGGTGTTGAGTGCTCTTTCATTCTTATAGGGTGTCCAAGCACTATTAGACCTGATTTCTGCTGTTGAATGCGCAATATCGGATGCTGCAAAGATATTAGGGTGTGTTACCTTGTTGCATTTATGCTGTGCTGATATTTTATTATTTTTTCCATACTTTATTATTTTGGTAAACCATGTTTTTTGTCTTTAATAGGTGACCTAGTCTCTCCTGGCATTATAATGCCCCTCAAAGTTACTCTTCACCTCCCCACCCTCCCCACCATGAGTTAACATTTGATTGTATTTTTCTATTTCAGATTAAGCACAGGTGCTTTATCAAGGTTGATATTATCAGATGATTCTCTTCGAATTGCTGTAAATGAGCTTAGAAAATCAAAGGTAAATCCCTAGATTAATTTATAAGTAAAAAAATCTGTCTAAATTAATTGACTAGGATGATAAGTGATGATTCACTTATACTGTATTATTATGTGGCCCTCATATATTTGGTCTTCAAAAATTTCCGAAGAAATTGCTTTGTTTGTTATCCTTGGTAGCATAAATTCATCTGACTAATACTTCTGCGGGATGTTGCTTTCCTTCACTAGGGTTGTAATATTTTATAAGAATGATAGCAGTAAGAAGTTCTCTGAGTTTTAAATCACGGGCTTCAATCTCTCCAACTGGTCCTAAAAATGCTTTCTGCTCCACTTCCTGGGTTGATTTAATTGTCTGATTGGAATGATTTGATTCTATGGTTTTCTTTTTTAAACATTGATGATGAATGAGCAACACCAAGATAGTAGCTTATGATAAGTGCACAACCTACTGTACTGCATAATCTTCGCCCAACGTTTATAATTTTGTAGATGTGGTCATCTTGTAATCTTGTTTGGGATTGCACTATATATATGCCCACATAGAGTTTGTCCTGTGGCTATCATGCTAAGTTAGTTTTGCTGTTTCTTTAGAATCCAATTGATTTTCTGTGTTCTTCTGCACAGGGAATGAGACCCCTCAAATGAGAGTTCATCGTAAAGTTGCTTGGATGCAAACATATTCCGTAATAGCTCTAATGTCACAATTTCATGATGAGTTGATGACCCAGAAATTAATCAGAATGAATGTTTACTTGATAAATGATGATAAACATGAGAATGAAAGTTTCTTGTAAACAAATAGCCATCGAAGGGGATTTTTCTTTGCTTTTTAGATAGAGGTGGGCGGAAATGTTTGCCAAAGATTCCATGTAAAAGTATTCTAGTATTTGTAAGCACCAATCAGTGCTCTGCAGCGGGACTCTGCTCTTTTCTGTCAAAAGACCACAATGGCAAGCAATAATTCCAACCATGTCTACTGTTACTGCCATCCCCCTTTTTTTCACATTTTTGTTGTTCCAGAGAATCAAGAGAACGAGGTAGGTATTGTTTGTTTTGATAGTGAGAAAAAGTATGTCAATGTTGCATAAGTCCTCACATGTTATCACTAACGGTGTCCCTCTTGTGGTTCGCTTGGTTCACATCATCAGTGATGTTGAATCATTTGTTGTAAAATTTAATTTTATTTGTTTTACTATTTTTAATTAATCCAACTCATTCCACTTTTTAGGTCATGTGGGGTCATTCTTGAAGATAATGGTATGACTTGGTATGTGGCTCGATATAGTATATTTGAGATTTTGATGTATTATTTTATAAAATGATATATTGAAATCATTGTATAACGAGTAATATATTATTTTGCAAAAACATATCCAGAAACTCATTTTTGAGGTATCATTTACTATTTTTCAAATTAGATATATCGAATTTACAGTATCAAAAAGTATAATTTAATACAACTTAACATAATCAAACCATGTTTGTTAGAAAATTTAACTAGTTATGTAATTAAATGTAATTTCATTAAAACAAAAGTGGAAAATAAGATATGTTTGCAGGGAAATTTTCTATGAACACTTTTAGAGGTAAAAAAGAAAAGAAAAGAAAGGATGAAGAGGGTCGGTGAAGTGTGGAACATGGACACGCTTGTCTTCTCATTGAATGTGCTTGGTTAAATCAATTGTAAGTATAGTTTTCTTTTTAAGGGTAATTTGAAGTCAACTGTAAGTATAGTTAAAAATAGATTTTATACTTTTTGCTGAGACATAAATCCTAAATGTTGCATACCACTTATCTTTTCGTTGGTCACCGTACACACACATAAATCATTCTCTAATAATTGAACGTGTACGGTGACCACCTTACCTTTCGTCTGTGTTCGAACAGTTTTTTGTCTGCAGTCTGCACTGCATCATATCTCACAGTGCACGGCTTGCATTTACAGTGGGGTGGGGGGGATATAATAAAAGCTTGCTTTTAAGTAAATAAGTAAAATAGTTCGAAGTTAAAATTAATAAAATTAAAAATGTATAATAATTAATGTGGTAGAGATTTATATGTTAAAATTTATGTAATAAAAATAATAGATAAATTTGTAGAGTAATTCAAATAACAATTTTCAAATGTCTACCGTAAAACTCCTATAGATCTATTTTGTTACATTGAAGTAACTTAAGGTGTGTTTATTTAAGAATTAGAATAAGGTAACGTAAGATTTATATTTTTCAAGAAATTATACAATTTACTGTGTAAGTGTTTTATATGATTTTTTAGTATAAATGTTAAAATTATTTGATAAATATTATTGTAGATCATTACAATATATAGTGAAAAATTAATGTATATAGTGAAAAACTTATAAGCAAACAAAATCTCAAAGTGTTGTGCATTGATCGATACTGTTCATTTTATAGAAATACTGATGTTGATTTTCACTGGTATCAGTATCTTTACTAGTAAAGTAAAATTATTATCACCCATACAGCAATACAAGGCTCAAGATCCCAATTGCGTTCAGCAACTTCCGTGTTACAGATTCCGTCTACAAGGGTTAGTTGCTGATACAGTGGTTAAATTGTTGATTTTGAACATGTATGTTTATTTTAGTGTATTAATTAAAATGATTTGGTTAAATATAAAATGAAATTATCTATTTATTGATTATCTATTCATACAATAGAGTTGAAATGTCAAACGTAATTATTTAATTCATTGGTTGAATTATTGGTAAATTATTTGTCAAATGTAATTATTTAATTAATTGGTTAAATTATTTGGTTATTTATTTATTTATTTAAATTCAGGGTTTCACATGAGAATTGAGTTAAATGAAAATATGTAATGAAGTTGAGGGTAAATTTAGAAAGCTGAAATTACATTATCTAATTACAAACAAAGTAATAAACATAATTTTAATTCTAACTTAAAACTGCTACAGTGAAAAAATAACTACTACAGTGCAATTCTTGAACCTCCAAGAGCTGCAAAATGTGAACCATAAAATGTCTGCCAAGATATTGAAACACACGTTTGCGTACTTCAATCAGTATAATAAGTTCTCATTGAAAAACTCAATTAAATTCCCATTAAAAAGCACATGCACTCAATCAATATTGGGTGCATTTATCACATAATAAATTCTCATTTCCGTGTTAACTGGTATTGTGGTCTGGAGGTGGTTAAATTTTACTGATGACCTCTAAGTAATGACTCTTCAAAGAATTAAAGCTCATTCTTTTATGAATGAACAAAGTTTATGAAAAATTTCACAAGCAAACAGTTCTAACAACTTAGTAGATTAAAAGTAACAGTAGTAATTTTTTAAAGTTTCAATCTTAATCGTCACTGCTACTTTTTTTTTTTAAAAAAAAAAAGAAAATTTCCTTAGTGCTGTTGTTTTTGATTTAGAAAAGTGTTCAGAGAGGTGTCTTTAGTAAACTTTCCTTAAGGCACATTTTATTTTTTTAAATTATTTTTTATAAAAAATAAAATCTAATATCTACAGATAATGTAGTGTACTTCAGAATTTCAAATCAATCTAAGCCATATTGGAAAATCAATGAATGAAACTTAATTGAAATGGGTTAATCTTAAAACCTCTAGATCAAAAACCATTACTTGTTCAATTTAAGTAATTTTTTACTATTTATTTATAATTATCTAATTCTAAAATTCAAATAATCATTTTGATATTCTCATGTAGTCATGGAAAGATATACAGTTCCTCTAAGAAAATTTATTACAGAAAAAAAGGTCACTGTTTGTGCTAACAGCAAATTTAAGTGCAAGCATGAGATCTTATGGTGTTAGAATACATTAGACTTACAGTTCAGTCAATTTTGAATAAACATTCATCCACCTTTGAATCATATATTGTCAAGTGGGTTTATTAAAGGCACATTGAGGGAAAAAACCTCTTTTGTCTTCTGACCTATCTCAAATCTCTTTCTTCAAAAAAAGAAGAATTGATCTCAACAAGTCTCAGACATGATCAAATGTGAGCAACTTCTCACTTTTGAAAAAAATGTGGAGGGAGGAGGAACAGAGTCCAGAAGGGTGGAACCCATCCAGTCATCAGCATATGGCATTGCTCTGGAGCAGCCAAGGAAGCACACAAAGGAGGAAAGGAGATGAAGCCATACTTAAGTTATTAACCGTGATATAGGATCAGAATTCTGTTCATCTGCTATGGAGGTTAGACTTTGGTTGCAGTATATCTAGAAAGATGCTTCTTCTAGATAGGTCATCTGCTAGCTTGATTCAAATGATGCTAGTGTACATGAACCTTAACCATAGATAGGTCAGCTAGCCGTAATTTTTTCTCTGTTTTTCTGTTCTTGCTCAATAATACTAGAATTTGAACTCCTATAACATGCCATGCTTTTAAAGTTTCCCTTTCATTTTCAAAGCAAGTCAGGGCTCCATCCACTAGACTAGAATGGGTTTTTTTTTCCCATTTTGATGGGCTAAATATACTTCAATGGTTCATATAATAGGGATTAAGCTGTTTTTTCTATTTTAACATTCCTTACTTGCAAGTACTTCATTTTGAGGGCTTGAATATCTCAGAAATATGTTAACCACGCCAAACATAAACAGTTTCTTTCTTGCCTCATTATATGCATAAATAGATCTCAGGCCCTGAAACTGGTTTTTGCCTTATCAAGGTTTGGTATTGCACAATATTTCTGGAGAATCTCTTTCAAGTTGATGCTTGATTCTTTGTATTATTGCTTCAGGTATGATGATGATATTGTGTCTGAAGCTTCCTTCACTAGAAACTCTGCCATCATTTTTCTGAGTTCAAATTTGAAAGTCTACTGTCACCTTGCCAGCAATCATACTGTAGAATTTTCTGTCCCCATACTAGAGGTAATAGAGTCATTCACATTCAGAGCTCAATGGTTGGAATATAGGAGCAGGCTTTCTAGTCAGGATCCTATGGGATTTGATAAATTTTGGTAGAATGGATCCCAACCAGTGAATTCCACTCTCTTCAAAGGGTGGCTTCTTATCACTTGATTTTGTAGGCTCGATCACTTCCTACACCACAACCATGAACATTAGTGTAGATCTAGTTTGTTGATACTAAACAATAAATCAATGTCTTGATCCCCACCCAGAATATGGAGTTAGCAACATGAATCCTAATCTACACCTTCGATGCCATGTGAGAAATAAATTGTGCTAAGAATCCTTGGATGATGATGGCCATTCTAGGGTTATGCATGGTTCAGTTAGAACCAATTAACCAAACTAGATTAAACCATTTTTGATGGTTTGGTTCAGTTAAATAGTATGTTATGATTCAGTTTGATTTTTTATTTACAGAATTGTTGTGATTGATTCAGTTCTTGATTCCTAATGTGATTAATCAAATCAAAATTAGGACCCATATATTTGTTACTATTTTACTTAGTGTGTACATATATAGAGAGAGTTTATATCAGGAAAAAGTTGGAGGTCAACCTAATTTTGTGACTGGTATATATCGACCGCTCCGCAATCCCCAACTCTCTGCACACCGCATCGTCCATGTCTTCACCTCCATTTGTGGTGAACCCTCTACGTCAATCCCTCTATGTCTTCGCGTTTATCTGTGGTGAACCCTCCACTTGAACCCTTGACCTCCGTCAATCCCTCTATGTTCTGGATCTTCCATCTAGCACAATAGAGTTTCTGAACTTGGCAGAGCCGTCTGATAATACCGAATACTGTGATTCTGAGGAATCACAATGCAAAATGCAGGAGTTGATTGGAACTGGTCATGCATCTCATGCAGAAACACCTTTACTATCAGCATCTGGATCTACAAATTGGATGAGTTCACATGAGTGCCTGAAAAATAGAGGAAGAGAGGAATCATCCTGCTCTTCAACCCCTATGTCAACTGAATCTCAGAATAGACATGGGAAAGAAAAAATTGTTGGAGCTTCATGGGATGGAACTGGGGAAGCTCTTGAAGGAGATACCATGTACTTGCCTGGAAGCCAGGAATGTGAACTCTCATATTATTCGTCAAAGAGAAAAAAGGATAGGGGATGCAAAGGATGGTATTCTCCATCACTCTCTGATAAATTAAGAAGGAAAGGAGGGAGCTTCATATGTGGGAGCCAGATAGGAAATCACAAGAGAAGGCAATCTAACAAACATAAGATAAAGAGTAGATCAAAATCCATACAGGTCTTGTCCTCGCTGAACGGTAGCTATTATGGAGGAAGCTCATCAACAGAGACTGCAAGTGACGAAGTACTGACCAGATTCGGAGAGCTTGAAATGGAGGCCTTGAATCAGCTGGATGGAATGGGTTGGTCAAATTGCAGAAGTCAAGAAGGTACTGAAGTTACATCACCAGTTCCTTCTTATAGGAACCTGCATCATGACAACACAAGTTTAGATAGGAAGTACATGCCTAGATTCTTTGAGGAAATTATCGGCCAGAATATTGTTGTTCAGTCACTTAAAAATTCCATCATCAAGAGAAGGATAGCCCCTGTGTACCTTTTTCACGGTTCTCGTGGGACAGGAAAAACTTCTTGTGCAAGGATATTTGCTGCTGCCTTAAACTGCTCATCCATAGAAGATCAAAAACCATGTGGTATCTGTAGGGAATGCACTGAACTTAACTCTGGACATGGATCTAGCTTGAAAGAATTAGATGCATCAGATGAAAAATGTGAGGACAAGTTACGGCATCTCTTGAAAAGCCTTCCCACTGCATCACAATCCACGCACTATAGTGTCATCATTATTGATCATTGCCATATGATATCCCCTAAAACATGGTCAGCCTTTATCAAGGTCCTTGAAGAACCCCCATCTCGTTTTGTATATGTATTTATAACTGTTGACCCAGACAAATTGCCAAATGCAATTGTATCATGATGTCAGAGATACCTTTTCTCCAAGGTAAGCGAAGTTGGCATGGTAAGCCAATTAAGAAAACTAAGCGCTAAAGAAAGATTAGATGTCGAAGTTGAAGCTTTACATTTAATTGCTGCGAATTCTGATGGTTCAATACGAGATGCAGAAATAATGTTAAACCGGTTGAGTTTACTCGGTAGAAGAATTACAACTTCTCTTGTCAATGAACTTGTAAGTATCTCCATACCAAACTTATTGAATCATATCCTTGCATCTTTACATGTCTTCATGCTTACAAGCTGGGATTTACTGAAATGTCCAGTACTTTTTGTTGAAAAAGACCATTGGAATAAACTATGAGTATTTATCAAACAGAATGTGTTGGTTCTTTCCCAGTGGAAGTGTGGAGCAAGTACCATAGAAGAGCCCTTCTAACTCTTATGAAAAGAAAATCTGATGCTTTGTGCATATTTCCCAGGTTGGTGTTGTTTCAGATGAGAAGTTGGTTGATCTTCTGGAAATAGCCATGTCATCAGATACTGCAGAAACATTAAGGAGATCTAGAGAGCTCCTGGAGTCTGGCATTAACCCAACGACCTTGATGACTCAATTAGCTATCCTCATAATGGATATCATTGCTGGAACAAATCATTTGTTCAACTCAAATTCCAGTGATTCAATTCTTAGGGGAAAAAGTTGTAAGAGCATTTCACCCTTCTATATTCAAGTTTTTTTCCATAACGCATGGAATACTTCAGTTATAAGCTACTTTTTTACATCAATCACTTCATCATCTCGTGGTAGTATAAAACCTAGTTTGGCACATTACTCCTTGCATTATTGTAAGTTGAAAAAGAAACAAAATTTTGATCTTTACAAAGCTTATACGACCACCATGGATCTTTACCTTCTGTCATTACTCAAGTCATAAAAAAGTATTGACTTTGATCTTTTCCATCCGATTCATGTTTAATTACCTACAATAAGGAATGTGACTTCACTTCATTTGCATCTTTCCTAAAATTGAGTAGATCTATTTATTTGTTACAGAAAGGTATACCATTGACTTTTCTCTCTGAAAGAAGTAAACATTGTCTTCTGACATTCAGTCTTTGAATTTCTTTCCAGTAAATGAAGCTGAATTAGGTAGGCTGCATCAAGCACTGAAGATTCTGCACCAAGTGAGTGCTCAATATGGTTCACTACTGCATTGCTACAACTTGGTTCTGGCAGTTCTGTGGAACTTCCATTTTCAAGTTGTGGCAGCAGAAACAGCACAAAAAAGGTCTTAAAAACGTGCACATCTAATCGGATTGAAGACCCTTCAGCACATGAAATGCCTAAGGTGTCACTCAAGTTACATAGTGCAAGTTCATCTTCAATTCCCAAACTACTGAGTAACCACTCTAATCCTCATATCAAACCATCTTCCACTGTATTAACAAATGAGAATATGGCCTTCAAAAATTTGCTTGGATGCATAAGTCCTAACACGTTGAATCAAATATGGATAAGTTGTATCGAGGGGTGCCACTCAAAGACTTTGAGGAATTTGCTCAGCACTGATGGGAAGTTGGTATCTCTCACTGATGATGGAGGTAATATTTATTAATATTTTCAATTTAGTACCTGCTGAAGCAATGCTAGTGATATACATAACAAATTTGCAGCTAGCAATTTTATCAAACATGGTCGCTATAAAACAATAATCAAATTTCCTCAAAAAAGGCAAATAAACCAATTGAATTTCGTTGCATGTCACCCACACCTTAATTGTTCTATCTATTAGTTATTGTTCATAAAATAAACCAGGGATGGCAAATCCTCCTCCGTTCATTGTTGCTTTAGGTAAACCTTGACATCTAGTCATAGGTTTTTTTTTTCTTTCACATCTAGTCATAGGTTGGTATGCTTTGGATATACAAAATCAAGATTTTAAAGTATTTAAATTATAATGGCTCGTGGATGTACCATTCATGATGTAATATAATCAAATAAAAAAAGAACCGAATGCAAGAATATTTGGATAGGTTCCAAACTTATGCAGCCTTATCTGATGAACATTTGACTAAAATTATTGGTTATATAGATTCTAAGATTATCAGTGTTAAGTTTAAGAATTCATTTTGCATCCTCATAGTCATAAAATGAACATTAGAATCATGAGAATTACAACATGACAATATTGTTAACTAGTGTCGATTTGATCATGATTTGTTAGAATATTTGTCAATTATGACTGAAGGTATAAGATTAGATGGTCATGAGATTCATAAAAGAAAGATTTTTAAATACTCAAGATTTATAATAAGTAGAAAAGGAAAAATTATTGAGGATATTGTTTATAAGATTAAAGTAGGCTGGATGAAGTAAATAAATGCTTTTAGAGTGTTTGATGACAAGATTTGATAAGAAGGTATTTTTAAAATAAAAAGGAAAATTTTACAAAATTACTATCCGTCTGACTATGCTTTATGCTTTATGGTTTAGACTGTTAGATGGAAACCATGATTATATGTAAAAAGGTAATGTTATAAAAATACAAATGCTTAAATAGATGGATGATAACACTATAAAGGATAAGTTTAATAAATAATTTTATTAAAAATAGAGTCATATCTTTAATATATTTAATTTTATCCTGCATATATTGAAAGATTAAGATAAGAGAAAATTGGTCTAGGTGGTTTAGACATACCTTCAAAAGGCTCAAAGATACATAAATTAGAAGAGAGGAATTAATTAATATAGAATAAACTAAAAGTAAAGGAAGGTTTAAAACTATTTGGCTAAGAATTATAAGAAAAGATTTAAGTTTATGTAATTGAATAAAAGTTTGACTATAGATAGAAATATATGTGAAGAAAAGAACTCATATGACCAATTCCACATAATAAGATTATGACAGGGTTGCTGTTGGTATTTGCCAATTATGATTATGTCAAGACTGTTTGGTTAAGATTTGATCATAATGCCAAGTGATTCCATGATCAAAAGCTCCATAATGTGAAATAAATTAAAGCATTTGTATAAAGTTATCATCTGATTGCAAGAAATATTTGTCTTTATGAATGGCTCTAGTTGATAGAATTATGCTTGGCAATTTGGTATATGATGGGTTTATGATTTAAAAAAGTCTATTTCGTTGGAAAGGTTTATCTTGTCATTATGATTATTAGTTGATTATAATTGACCCTCAAAGCCGACTATGAATTATGATTATGGGTTTTTCCTTTGATTGATAAAATCATTTTACATGCTATTCATTTGCATTATCTGCAGGGGAATTGATCGCATGCATAGCATTTGGAAATGCTAATAACAAATCCAGGGCAGAAAGATTTCTAATCAGTATAACGAACTCTCTTGAGACAGTCCTCAACTATAATGTGAAAGTAAGAATTGATCTTTTCACTGATAACTCGCTGAATGGACTAGATCCTTTAACACAGAATCAGCTGGAAGAAGGAATGCTAAGCAAGGATAGACAGGCAGAGGCAACCAACCTGAATTTTTCTTCCAATCAATTCCAACATGGCATGCCTCAACCCAGAAGTGGGGAATACTGTGAAGATGTCCTGCAAAGGACGGCAGATAAAGTTGAGGGCTCTCATGAGCCAGATGAGAGTTCTGAAAAAGCAAACCCCAATATTTTTTCTTCCACACCAAAGGGGGTCCATGGTTCAAATGAGTCAAAGCATGAGATCACTAGGAAAGAATTAGAGAATGCATGGCTTCAAGCAGTTGAAAGGGGTAGACTTATATCAGTTAATTGTTTAAATTCTGAAGGACAGCAAATTCTGCCACAGGATGGAATTAGCCATCAAAAAACGGTGGGTGTGATAATATGATAAATGCAATATCATCCAAACATTGGGAGGATGAGCTAAATTATGAAATCAGGACATTGAAAGCCGAAGGTTGTTGGAATGATAAAAATAGAGGAAGGGGCAACAGGCAAAGTCTTTCTCCAAGCATATTGCACACCATCAAATTGCCCGCATGTTTTGATGAAGACAATGAGTAAGTTTTTACATTATACTACCTGATTCAGTCTTTCATTTTCCTCTCCATAAGGTGAACATCATCAAAAGCCTTTGAAATGTGATGTATTTTCTTATCTCAAATCACTTGAGGGAAGCCGCACAAAATGCCTGCAATGTGCAGCTAGAAAAATGATTAGTTTGGTTGCTAATCGTAATCATATCTTCCCAAACAGGGTTGATGATCCAAGTCCTAGCTGCAATGGCCTCCTTTGTTGGAAAACCAAAAGATCTCATCAAGAGAAGGTGCGTTTATTAAAAGTACTAAACTTTTTGCACTGTGCATATACTATGAAAATTCACACAACAGACTCGTGATTTTCTTTTTAAAAAAAAAAAAAACAGGGGAAGCAGGGAAACATTGAAAGGGCAAGAAAGACTAGTGGAATTTCATGGCTTGGCAATGGGAAGTCAACAGCAACACAGAATAGATGTAGATTTGGTGCAAGAACAGAAGCAATTTTTTTTGTAACGTGAATATGTGCATTTTGTATTCTTTAAACCTTCAGTTATTAATTAGAAAGTAGAAAAAAAGGCATGTTTTATTATGTTTTTCAGTAGAATGGTAGTGAACTTTCAGTTGATAAAAGAAATATAGTGTGCAAATTTTTCAGGGGATTTCTAATAACCACACTTAACGGGAAAGTTCTATAATATAGTGTGCAGAAATATAGTGTCTGCAGAAATGATATTTAGGGTGCAAATTTGTGTAGAGAGGGTCCACTTTTTGCAGACACATGGTGTTATTGCTTGTTTAGGATTACACAAATTTCTGAGCAGAACTTGGTCGAGAATGTTAACTTGCCAATGTCTTTATTAAAAATGATAAGTTCACATTTTATTTTAAGACTATTTGATATTACAAAATGTCGTTGGGAAAAAAAAATTGTGATTTGTGCACTAGGGGTTATCTTCAGGGTGCAGGATCCTCTCTGCTAGCAACAAATCATCCGGTGTTGTAACCTGAGGAAAACAAATGAACAAAAGATTATGACTGATCCAAACTTTTGTTTCATTGTTTTTTCTAATTATTTTATTTCCCTAAAACCATGGACAAAACTAAGCAGGGTCTAGTGGGGTCTTTAGACCTCACAAGATTTTGAAAGTATTGGTGTGTATTTAGAATTAACCCTTACTTAGTAATGGCCATATATTCTTTGACAACAAATTGTCGAGATTACCAAGATACAAGGTTTGAAGGAGGAACAAATATTAGAAACACTCTTTTACAAAGTTTTAAATCTTGAGTTTTGATTTTCCTTAGCTTGTGCTTGATAAGGAAGATTTTAGAAGTTACAAATATGCTGCCATAGGCTCTATAAAATTTAGCTTAGTGGTTACAAAAATTATGAGATGGTGATGGAGATGATCTAGTACATGCAAAGTTGATGTTTTTAACTTGAAAAGAAAATATAAATGAGAAGGGCATATATTACAAACAAGAATTCATTATCATTATTGTGTTGAATTTTTCATTCTGTCAAAGACATCCAACTTTTAGAGTACAACGATTTCTTTTTAGAACCAAATACAAATTTATGTCATATTCCTCAAAATGAAAACACTTTCTATGAAAAACGATAAGTTAGTTGAATTAAATACACATTCAGATCCACGTGTCTTATTCAAGACATTTGAAAAGGATAAATTAATTACTCAAGCAGAACCTAAGCTTTTAAAATTTTCTTTAAATGATCTTTATACATTAATGATGAGCTTTACTCAAATTTATGATATGCCCCAAAGTGAAGAAGTTCATTTTTTAAAAAGAATTAATGCTTTAGTTGAGAAGACACCTTCTATGAAAAATATTCTATCTGTTTCTAAGTTTTTATAGTACCAATTACGAGAACTATGAAGAGGTGTTTCTCCATAATGAATATTGTCAAAACAAATTTATAGAATCTTACAAACATTTACAAATAATTAACAATAATATATTTGATAACATCAATAATATGGCAATAATGCGATAATAAAGAAAATGAAGATCTCATTGAAGAAAATTATACTTGTTCATTTTTAAATTATAATGATTGTAATTATGTTTGTTTAAAATTTTTTTAGAAATTATATATTTATTAGAATCCCCCATTGTATTGATTCCAAGCTTTGCCACTATCTCAAACTTTAAGATATTATTTTAGGTTCAACCTCTAAAAAATAATTTTCAGAACAAAAGCGGGCAGAAATAATAATTAATAAAATATTTTTATCCACATATGCATTCTTTTTAGTATCAAACATCATAAACAATTAAAAAATGACTTTACCGTTTGAGACATACCTTTATATTTGTGTAAGAACCCTCGGTGATACAGACAGGATGCTTTAGGTGCTCTATGATAGACACATCATCTGTCACTTCAAGACCTTTTCTGTAAAAACAAAGAAATAAAGGTTTTGAGCAATGTACATTACTGTTTATAAAATCAATCCTGAGATCATCCAACATTTTTGGAGAATAACATAATCTGTCTGGTATTGTATATATACCTGAAAACAAGCTCAAAACCATTTCTTAGAAGTTTGGGTTTGATGACCTGCAAATATTTATAACACAACTTTAACATCATTACATCAATGCCTTATAGAGGCCAAAATTAGCAAAAAATTTACATTTTATGTAAATAAAACCTGTGGAGTTTGCATCTCCCAAAGTGTTTTTCTATCAAGTGTTTTTACTACAAAGGACTGACTGTCAGCCTGCACAAATCCGTGGATAAATAAGGGTCGAACCAACTAACAGAAAACAAACTAGAAGGCAAATACATTTACAGGATGAGGCAAATGAACATGCTTTACAAGATATATGTGGGCAAGCCAGTTGTCTAACGTCACATAAATTCAACCAAGGCAGCTCAATTTTGTGCAATTAGGCAGGCATTGTAAAAGAAAGTTACTAAAACCTCTTTTATGGTAGCCTTAACAGGTACACCAAGAACAGCAGCTCCATTCAGCAAAGAATCTTTCATGACCTGATAAATCATTTATGATAGAGCCTTTAGTTTTGCATAAAAGGCACAAACAAGAGAAGAGAACCAAAAGGATGGAGACTATTTTTCTAGGAAAAAGAAGTGAAAAACCCTTCCTAAATCTTGGAAGCTTCCAATGCATGCTATTCCATCCTTGAGATTTTACAGAAAATTACATAAATTGAAAATTTGCATACAATAAACTTGAGCAACAAGATCACAGTAGCAATTAAATCACATCGAGGAACTTAGATAATTTAAACAATGTGAAAATATATATAAATGTGGAAGCAATATTAAACATCATAGAGATTTGAAGCAAGGCACATAAGTCAAAATAGGCAAACCTTCTTTATGTCCTCAGTTAAGACCAATGGCCTAGCTGAATCGTGGATGCAAACAAGCTCTGAATTCTCATCAATTTCCTAGAAAGTATTAGCCATTTAGCATTTACCAGAATGCACAAAAGGCATTTCAAGGTTTCAAGAATATAAAATGTGATATGCATTAGCAGTTATGCATAAAGCATGCTAATAAAATGAGTTGGAAAATCAATGATGATGTCTCGTTGAATGGTGAACACTCCACTTGAGCATTAATAAAGATTTCAAAGAATGATAATTGAGCCTGATAAGGTTGGATGATCCCAACTCCCAACAAAGATTTCAATAGATTCAAACACAGCATGTCACTTAGCAAATTAAAGCAGCTGCTACAGTTTTTTAGGGATAATGGTCTGATAGGAACATGGGTTCTGAGTTATGACAAGACTAAATCAGGATAAGTAAAGCATAGCCCTAGATATGTGAAACCTACAGCATTAGAAGTTATACAAGTGCCGGGTATGTATGACAGGCAAGCTATGATGCAAGTAAATTCGAGCATATTAATGCTTGATTTGCCATTGGTGGGATTAATTTACAAGATTAATTTTTACTTTAAAAGAGGATGTGAAATTATATTATTAGTGGCCTTAAGTGCAGATACCAGGAGAAATATGGACAAGTAAGCAGGGAAACAAAGAGAATCACTGGGATAGATATGACTGAGGTCACTATTTCATCTATTTCCTAAACTGATTTGTGATAAGTTTTTGGACATTGTGCATGCACCTGAAATCCATTAAAGACAGAATCTTGCCTCTCCTTCCCAGAGAGTGCAAATTTAAGAGTGATGTTCAATTCCTTCTGAGAATCTGCATAGGCACAAAGCAACAGCAGTTGTTTGTAAATAAACAGAAAATGTTGTTTGGGGTATTTATACAAATAGACATCCTGGAAACAATCCTGCCTAGATTCAGCTAAGATTATAATATTCTGTCATTTTGGACAAGTTTTGCCCCCTTCCCTCAATTCATGGGTTTGATGCTACACAAGTTCATCTTTTTCAGGTTAGATATTGACCAACACACTTTAAAGGTTGTCTCCAAAGCTTGTTTTCAATTCAGATGCTTCAAAGAAAGAAATCAAAATCAGCACATGTGAGAGCATTTGCAATATAATGAGGCCCAAGACTAACCTTCAAATACACTTTGGTATGAAGGGTCACACACAACAATTATTTCCTTCACTACATTCATTCGAGAAAAGGTGTGGAAACTGTATCAAATCAAGAAAATCACGCTAGTTAGAAAGGAACACCATTTGGTTGACATTGACAAATTGAAGGTGTAAATAACAACGTGAATATTAATTGCAAGAGTCAACCTGTATAAGGCAATTGGTTGGCCTAATAGTGGAAGATATTGCTTGGGCATGCTTGCCTAAGACATCAGTAATAAATAAATAAATAAAAGACATCATTAATAAAAAAAGTTTCACAAATCGATATTGTTGAAGATAAATGTTCTGTTCAAGCAGCGCAATACATAGTGCAATCAAAGGTAAACATGAAGATTGTGATCGTGATTAGTCCTGAAGGAAACCAACCCTACAGAACTAAAGCACTCCGCTGTAAATTTTTAAGTTTTTTTAACAAATGCTAGAAATGCAGAATCTTTCCCGTGATAACGAATCAATATCAACATTTTTATCACCCACATTTCAAAAGTATCCACTTTCACGGTTGCAGATGTCCAACCATCATACTTATCTCAATCATGTATCAAAGTGTCACCTTCTAGACAATGGCCAAAGTAATTCAGCATTATTGTCCGATCATGTGCAGGCAACAGCAGAGAACAGAAGAGAGAACACATACCCCCATCCTTTTACCCTTCCCTCCAGCCAACAGCACCACAGAAACGCTCTTCTCCCTCACCCGACAGCCACCATCCTGCCCAAAATACAAATCCGTAAGCCAAAAAAAAAAAAAAAATCACCCCAAAAAAGCAAAAGATACAACAGTCACTGGTAATTCCTCAAGCCTCACCCCTTCTCCTCCTCCGCTTTTCGCATCACAGACAAACCGAACACAACCACCACATCCCCCGCTGCCGCCGTGAAGTCCTCCATCTGGTAATACGAAAATCGAAGAAGAAATCCGAGGGGCGTCTGAATCCTCACCGGTTTTTGCAACGAAAAATCGGACCTTCGGATGAGCTCTGACCTGTAGCAAGCCTTCGGATGGACGGCGGATTACGTGGTGGAGGAGTGCGGGAACCGAGACGCCCTGGGGCGGCAAGGTGGGGGTTCGGAAGGCTCGCCTGTTGGTGCGGCGCCCAAATCAGATTGAATTGGAGCGCCATTTTCTTCTGCACTCCGGCTCTTCCTCTTCGTCTTCCTCTTCCTCCCGCGTGCGAAATGCAACCAGAAAGTGAGAGAAAAAGACTTCCTTTTTTTCCTTTATCTTTTAGAATTTTATTAGCCAATTCTCATGATGTTTCCGATAAAAACTTTCTGTATAATTTTTTTAGAAATCATTACTTTAAATTACATTTAGAAGGTTCGTGTCTTTTAAAAATGAATGAAAAAATAATAATTTATTATTGAAATATTAAAATTTTAAAAATAAATTTTTTTATAAAAATTCAAGAAAATTTATATTTAATTTTTAAAAAATTAAAAATATTCTAAATTTTTAATATTTTAATAATTAAAAAAAATTCGAACTGAATTTTTTGTACATGAACTCTCGATTTAACCTATCATTATTTAATTTCCAAAAAAAGTTGAAATTTTTTAAATTTATATACTTATATATAACAATTACGACGTCAATTCATTTCAAATACAATGTTTTCAAAAATAAGCCCCCATGACATCGTGATGTTAATCAAAACAACAGATTTGTACGGTCAAACAAAATCCCTATCAAATGTTGACTTGAATTGTGATAAGAAGGGCTAGAATTGCAGTTTCAAGAGCTTTGAATTAATAAAGTGCAAAGGTTGGATTCCATTTGAACCCTCTCGTTCAATGTTTGCCATTGATTTTATTTCACATCATTCGTAACATTTATTTTAAGAATTACTTCCCTTCCACATTATCGTTTTGAACCATTGACTCATTTTCTTCGAACCATCAAAAATATCCTTTCAAGGTCAACGACGATTATCCAATTAGAATTTTTCGATCCGCCGATGGAGTAATGGTGGCATCAGGCAATCCAACACCCTGCCAGAAGCTGGTGCGATGGTGGAGAGTGATGAAATTTGCCTTATTAAAACACCACTTAACTAGTAAAAATTGAAAAATCTTATACCAACAAGTATAAACGATTAACTTCAAAAAGAAAGAAAATGACGATAATGGAAGAATTGAGACTATTGAACGTAAAAATACTTTGTTGATGTGTCTTGTGTTGTATATTTTGAACCTCTATTTCTCTTTAACATATAGAAATAATATTTTCTTATTCATGACAGAGTAATAAATTCTCCAAAACATTCAAAGAATATTCCGTGACCTTTTATAACCACATACTAATAAAAATGACTCAAATATTCTTTAAGTCCTAAGTTCACCGCACGCACTGTCAATGTAAGACTATTTTAACGTTGATTCAGGCAAGCAGATATCAAAAGAAGACAGACCAGACCGTCAGGTTCAACAACTTCCTAACCTTGGATTCTAGGATTGAGATATCACAAATACGCATTGGAGACGGGCTCACCTTGTGTAGGCACATGTGTTGATCTTCGAAAGCTTTTGACTCTTGTCGAAGATAAAAGTGACCAAGATTCCATACCCATGCATTTATTTCACCTTCGAAGCAACGCTGTTCCAAAGAGCAGCTACATTCATATATATAGTCTCGTGCAGGAGTGATTTCAACAGAGGGAAACTAAATATTTCACTAAGTGTAAAGTTGATCTTTTATCTAATTCCTTCCAATTACTCGAAACCATAACTCAAAACTAATTTTCCGAATGTCCAGGAGACCTTCGGAATGATCTACCGATAATGCATCATCTATCATGAGCAGGAAAACTAGAATACAATGACACTACATCTGTGGATGAAACAGTAGATACAGAAAGCACAAGATTATTACCGACGAGAGATGAATAGCCTCACATCATACGTAGAGATGACGTAGATTTGAAACGGAATGAACACTCTTTTATGACTGATCTTTTGAAGAAAATTCTTTCAAACCGTAACATAACCTTCATGTAGCGGGAAGAGTGTGCTCGAGATTTGCAGGCATGAGAACGTTAAAACTGTCGGCAGCTGTGGATGCAAGCATCCCAGGGATCTGTTGATGCCAGTGCAGCTCTTTCAAGTCCTTCTGACCCTGTTTATTGGTGGGAATAAACGAATGAAATCGGTCGGCAATACAAATCAACGGATTGGAAAACTGGAAACTTTTCTACTCCTTTGACGCTTAATGCATTTGCTGTGTTTTTTTTGAAGAAAAATGCAATAATTTGATGAAAAATAACCTGGTGAACGAAAAGGAGCTGTGGGGGCAAATTCTCAGGGGTTTTTGCCTGGTCCTTCAGATTAGCTTTGAATTCAGCCTCTTCTTCTTCATCCCTTTCTAGTGAAAGATCCCAGATTCTGACAATTAAAAAAATGAAAGATTTTTATAAAATTGGTGGCACGTTCAATTTAGCAATTTTGTATTATTAATGAGATTCTTACGTCAACTGATTGTCTGATGAGGATACCGCCAAGGTGGATGGCTCATGAGGACTCCACTCGATGGATGTGACAGGATGTTTATGATAGTCAAAGTGAGCAACACGCGAATCTCCCTGTTGAATTAATGGGGGAACAAAAGAATGTACGATAAGCAGAAACTATTCAAAATTTAAAAAGAAATCAATATAATGTTCCTGGTGGCACCCCATTTTTTTCTATTTTTTTATTAAAATTAAAATTAAATTATATAACAGCAAATAGATCATTTGGCTTCACAAGCTAAATTTTAAGATTAAAAAAAGTATTATTCACTGTAATTTTTCATTTAAAAAACAATAGTCGAAATTTAACAAAAACTGGTGAATTTTAAAACTTTTAAATAAAGGGTCAATGCTTGTTCAATTTACGTAAACATTTTATCATATGTTTATAGATATCTAACTCGAATTTCTATATGATTTTTTTTTCTATGTATTACGGGAAGAAAAAAAGATAAAACTAGAAAAACTACCTAGTGTCATCACTAGGAAATATAATAGAATAAATATTGGATCCCATCAACACTATTACGGCAATAGATGCAATCCTACAAGGTAATGAAGAATTTATTGGATAGATTGCATAATACACATAACAATTCATAAACCTCTAAGCATCTCAAAATTCAATTCATGCAAGAACTTCCTCAACTCCAACTAGAAACTTCTTTGAAATTCCTTTTAGTCTCTAATGCAGTAATAAAAGACATGAACATTTATATTGAATCTAGTAGTACAGAGATGAATTCAACCTGAATTCTAACAACTTTTGATAAGACCTAACTGAAGATGGTACTCCAAAGGAAGCATTTGCACAATTTCACTGGTAATTTAGTTTCCATAGGTTTGCTACAGTAAGACCTTTGCAAAGATCATCCTGATGAACGTTATAACAAGCCACCTAGGTTTTAATTCTCCCTTCTCTAAATTATGCTTAGAAGGTGAACGTTATGCTTCACATTCACAAAACAGAACCCACCAACAATGCCAAACTAAAATCTAAAAACAGAGTAAGAGGTGGAAAAGGACAATAACCCCTAACCACTTGAAAAAACTACAAAGCCCAGAAAAACAACCAGATCAATCAAAACAGGAACGTAACCTTAAAGAAGGTTGGTGTTGTTCTCAAGCACCATAACTTAGAAGTTTGAAATGTTACCTTGATCAATCTAAGATCACGGATGGAGAATGTGCCATCATCACTTCCAGAAGCTATCATGCAACTAGCAAGCCTATCAAAATTTAAATGAAAATGGATAATTACATTGACATTCAAAAAATTTCTAAAAATGAATGAACTCATACCGGTTCCATGAGATAACATTAACATCCGTCTCATGTGCCTTGAAGGAAATTGCAGGTGATTTTCCAAGACGACTATCCCATATTGACATAGTGCCATCAGCTGAGCAAGAGGCAAAAACATCAGCTTCTGTTGGACTCCACTGAAAGCCAAAGTGGTAAAAACAACCCAATTAGCAAAATACGTGAAATACGGGACACAAAAATAAAAAAAATCCAGGTAAAATGCAGTTGACAAACCTGAAGGTCTTCAACACTAGCAGTATGGCCGGTAAAAGGATTTGCATCCACATTCCATGTTTCAGAGGAAGGTTCCCACAGGTGAATACAACTATCACAATCACCTTTAGAAAATAGTCAACAAATGATCACATTGACACAAGTTCGGTGTATATGAATAAATATATTATGTAAAACCAGTACCAGAAATTAGCCTTCCTGAAACAACGGGACTCCAATCTATAGCAAAACCTTCATTTTTATGTCCAGAAAATTTAATTATTGGTGAGTGATGATGAACACTATTTTCTGCCCTTCTGGTTTCTGTTTCAGACTCAGCTAATGAATTCAAAGACGAACTGAAGTCCCACACCTGTAGAAACAGAAAGAAATGAGTATTGTTGGGAAGCAATCTTTTGATGAGGTACTAAATTTGAGCACACTAGAAATATATTACATGAACATTATTCCTTCTGTGAAAGAGTTTTTCTATAAGGTATTTAATTATGAGCATACATTAAATAGTACAACAAAGAGAACATCATTCCTTCAGGAACTTCAGTATATATCCAAAGATTTCGCTCATTTTCAAAGACGAAATGGATGGCTTTTCAAGGAATCCACGGTGGCTGAAAGTACACACTGTCCATTCAGATATCACTTTGGATGGCTTTCCTTGGTTTCATTCATTTCACTCATTTTCAATGAAAGGGATGGTTTGCTCGGAGTAGGAGCAGATACAAACAAGAAAGAACTATTGCAACTGACAACCAGTACATCAAGGCTGAACTAAGTCATGACGTTTTATGGAACAAACTTTTTTCCAATGCTCCAGATCTAAATTGATTTACTACACAATTCCTATACTAAGAATATGACAATTGAGAGCAGAAATAAGGCTAGCCCCACTCCGACAGGTGATGGGAAAAAAAGATCCAAAAACTGCACATATTCAATGCATTAAGCTCCCGGAAATATAGAGCGCAAGAAGAATTCAATTGTAGGCAGCCTTACATCCATTAATGAAAATGTTATTTGCAATGATTTGAACATGTGACCTACAAATTACAATGGGCAAAGAGGGCCCAATCCTCAATTCACTGTACTTAAAACTTTAAGGTTCACAGATAGATTAGTAGCAAATAATATAATTGGAACAATATTATAAAAAGAACCTGAAATACAAGGTAAATGCAAGCTATAATAGATTCTGTTTTTAACAAGTGCAGACATCATGCAATGTAGAAAATTTACAACAGAGAACTATGAAACAAAATTAATTGCAACATAGCAACTGAAAAGGGTCACAAACAACACGAAACTAGTGAGTCTAATAGCCTTAGATTTTGGTAATTTCCTTATGTTTCAAATAAATGCTCAAGCCATTAATTAAATTTCCTAAATTACTTATCATTCTCACACCAAATACTGAAATACTGTTTATATTCCTTATATGATATACTACAGAAATGTCCCAAGAGGACAAGCATTGAAGTGACAACACTAAGGTTGTTCCATTGATATGCAAAAAATTACCTCTCCATTTATGGAGGTAAAGTTACATACAATTTAAAACTTCCCAAACCTTACATAAGTAGGAAGTTTAAGCATAAGCATGCCTCTTTTTATAAGATGTATTAAATAGAATAAGAACCAACCATATGTAAAGTTTACTTGATAAATAACAAACATGTAGAAAAATTGAATTGACCTGAACATGACCAGTGTCAGCCCATGTAGCACATATGTGAGGCTTCTGGCACATTGCACGTGTCCGGTTGACACATCCTTGATGAGCCACCTTGTGAAGCTACTCAGCAAATACAAGTATATTTTTAAGCATTTAACTTAATGATTTAGTTTCCAGACGGTTAAAGAATGCAGGACATTATACAAGGAACTTGTACTTGTAAAACAGGTGCTGCAGACTCATCAGGTGCAATATCATCTTCATCATCACTGCTGCTGCTGTCACTTTCAATATCAGTGTCATTTGCAACAGATGTAGGCACTAGCTTTCGCCTTTTCCCAAAGATATTAGATAATTTGAATATTCCAATATAATTTAAGTGAGTCTGGTCAGCCTGGAGAAGAGAAATCAGAGATTATATGATATTTCTATAATTTGGCAACATCCAAAAGGATCAATATATAAGAAATAAAATTTTCACATTCTCATACAACATTATCAAGGAATCAACGTGCCCAGACTAGCAAAGCATCACAAGTAAATTATTAAAAAAAACAATTTTTCCTTGCATATTATGTGTTGATAATATGCAACTAGTGATGCATATACTCATTTTAATCAAATGTTAACACCAGAGAGCTGTAAAATAAAAAAAGTAAAATTAAAATGAAATTATTATATGTGAACAGTGAAATTTTTAACAAAACATATGCTAGGTATTAAAGGACTTAACCTTCTTATCATACGTAGGTATCAAACCTATGCAGTGCCTTAGTAGGAGTTCACAAGGTTATGGTAATTTTCATGATATCAGTCCCCCCATCTCCAAAACGTTATGGTCATTTTCAGGTTCCGGACAAAGTAGTGCCTTCTATAAAATCTTCAACAAATAAAACCTTTTTTCCCTCATATTTACGGTAAAAGGAAGCAATGATTTAAAAATGAGATACAGCCTGTTCATGATTGAGTTTGAAGGAAATTTAATAAGAACACAGCAAATGATGCTCTCTGCAGTGGATTGGACCAAATTCTAAAGAAGACATGACAGGCATACAAATACAATCAGCAACAATCAACAAATCAAGTTTATCTGATTATATCCAAATACCATTATAAGTCAGTGGTTTAATTTAAAAAAATAACTGGACAAATGACAAGCATAAGTAAATTGACTGATAACATGGAAACACTACAAGGTACCAAAGTTTGCAACTCATGGAAACACTAATAGTGACTAATGCACCAAATGTTAGATACTCCAAATTTCATGGTAGACTAAAGTTAAAGACAGAGAATCATAATATACAAAAATAAAGCAATACCAAATAAAAGGCATGAAATTTTAAAATATATGAAAAAAAATTCAAAAAAAAAGTGGCATGAGGCTAGGCATTAAAACACACTTTTTAAGCCATGAATTGGTCACACCTTGGCAGTACACCTTGCCTTATCTTGATTGAAGAGATCTTTGGATTAATTAAATATATGTTTTCAACGTTTTAAATGTTTTTCCTAGCAAAAAAACTTAAACATAATTTTTTTATGTAGTGATACTAAAATATACATAAACATTGAAACATATAATTATACCTATTTCTGAAATATAAATATCAGTATTATTACACCTCATATTTTGCTGCTATCTTAGGCTTATTTATGTATCTAAATGTTATTTAGGAAATAATACAGATAAAACTATACATAAATATTATTAATTATGTATAAACATACATAATATGTACTTTAAAATAATTAAAAATTCATATTTGTATGGGTGCCAAAGTGCCACCTGTGCATTGCCGAGGCACCTTGCCTAACTCACTGCCTAGGCACCTTATCAAAATGTCAGGGCTTCTTATCACACCATGGCTCTAGGTGATGCCCAGACATGTTCCTTGATTAATATGCCTAGATAGGGTTACTTCAATATGTGCAAATTGCAGTGAAAATGATCAACTAAGAAACTTTTAAAACCCAATAGAAAAATCAAGGCATCTAAGCATGCAAACCATACATGCCAAATAAACACCACACCAAGCATTGTTTGTAGAATGTTACCATTGCCACTACTACTGCAAGTCCTGCTGCTACTACTAACACTAACACTACAATCAAAATCGAATCATTGCCACAACCAAAATCGCAGCAACAATCACCACTACCACAGTTGCTATCATGACCATCACAGCGATCATCACTTCTACCATCCAACCACTTCTTCCAAAACCTACAGTTGGGGCTGCACATGAGGTCGATTTAACAGGTTAACCAAATCAAACTGAGACATATTTAATGGTTCAGTTTGATTTTTAATTTAACAATTCAGTTGGGATTGCAAATTTTTCCAAACCAGTATATATGATTTGGTTTGTGGTTCAAGAGTCGACTTAGCAAAAACAAGTATTTTGCTTTGATTAACCACTTTCATGTATGGCTGTACCTATAAGTGTTGGGAAGGGTATAAGTGTTGGGAAGGGGATAAGTGATTCAACAATGGTAATGATAGTAGTGCACCCATGACCCAATCACTTCCTTTTGGTGTCTCTCTAGATGGATAATATGGCCCAGTTATTTTTTTAAGAATTTCTATTTTACAAATGAAAAATATCAACTGATCTACAAAATTCCCATATTTCTTAAGCCAACTACAACATATAACCTACACCTAGATGCTTGAATAAAATAGGGTTGAAAATAAAATAAAATGCAAGATACACATAACACACACACATGACAAAACCAAAAATTCTAAAAAGGGACAAGCACAAGTACTTTAGTTCCCAAAGCATAGCCTCAATATGTGTAATAGTATTCAACCACATGTACGCATTACTGTCAAATCATTGCAATTAGTAAAAGTATGAATTAAATCAATTAATAACCACAATGCATTGATAGTAATTGTATACTTTTAGCTCTATTATTTTCTAACATTGAAATACATAATAATACTAACATGCATATTTCAGTATTTCAATAATTATGTATATCTCAATAATATTCTATTAATATATATATATATATAAAAAGTATTTTCAATGAAACAAATAGAATATCCCCATATCTAAGACAAGGTGAAGTGACTAATCCAACCATGACCAAATCACATAGGTGCTTAGGTGGGTATCTTGCCAAATATGAAATTTCATCAATTAAATACCATATAGGTCCAACAAAAATTACAACTAACTATAAAATACTAAAATGGCGGATTTAATATTTTTGAAATGGTGAAAAACATAACAAGAGAACATAACCATTGAGGTCACAGAGAGGTAAGTGTGCTTCCATCTTTTCAAAATAAATTTATGAAAACCTATTATTATTTATACTTAATAAAGAATATCAAGTGAATTTGTTGTTAGATAATTAGGTCAAGGAATAGATCAACAGAAAAAGCTCCACTTAGGTTCAACTAATTGCACTTCTTATTCAATTCAAATAATAACCTCCTACTCCTAGGTGAACATAACATAATTAAAAAACCTCAAACAAGTAAGCAGCATACCTGTGTGCCAGCAACACCATAGATGGTATGTGGGAAGTCTGTCCTAACTAATCCCAATGAATCACGGATGATATCAAAGCTACATGAATATAATTCGCAAGGTACTATAATAGGTCAAATTACCCAGTATAAAGCTTAAGGTCGGTAAAATAAAGATGTACAAAACAAGATAGCTTCCTGGATTTTACCTTAAGCAGGGCCAACCAATGTTAAAGGCCCGCAAGTAATTATATGCAGAAGGATCAAACTGAAGCTCTTCTCCCTCCTCCAATGTGTCCACACCAGGTTGCCATACCTAAAAATGGGAGAGAGAAAATAAAAACTTCTTCTATTTGTAAAATACTACAGCATTCTCAGTCCTGGCTTGAAGTGATCACCTTAGGAAGAGCAACGCTTCCACTTCCCTTCTTGGAGCCCTGCACCACGAAATTTGAGTTTTCCACATAAATAGCAGGTGATGAAAACGATGGTGAAAACGATGATGAAAACGAATGAGACAAAAAGTTGGACCTTGCTCTTTTGCTTGTTCTTCTTTGCCTTCTTAACATTGCGACCCATCCTTTTGATGTAAAACTGCAGCAAAGGAACAGATCTTCAATTAATCAAAACGCAAGCGAGCAAGCCGGTGACGGTGGCGCGGGAAGTCCAAACCTTCACCGCCCGAGAGCAAAACTACGAGCGACTACTGTCACCCCCACGGTGACGGTGGCGCGGAAACTGCCACGGATGCTCGCGGTCGCGCACGACAGCCTCCGATGCCCCTGGCGACAGAAGGGCGGATCCCCGCACCTCAGTGCCGCGTCCCACCTCGGTCTAAAGTCCCGCACGGATGTGCGTAGCAATCGACCTCGCCGTATCACCCTCTCCCTAGTTTCTTCTCTAGGAAGTGGGTGCCGCCGACTCGCACAGCTGTTGGAGTGCTAGGCTGCTCGTCTGCTAGGGTAGGAAATGAGAAGGATTAGGAGGAGGGGATTAAGAAGGAGATTGAGAAGAATAAAGAGGCATTTACTCGTTTTTCTTAGGTTACAAATACAAATACAACCTCTTCGGCAGTCACCCGCCGTGCAGTCGACTGCCTCCACGCTCAACGCCGACAGATCGGAAGCTCGCAAGGAGACGTCCCAAGCTCCCGGCGATGGTGAAGATCGAGCGCGACGCCGCTGACGGAGGCGGCGGAAGAGGAGGAGGAGAACGCGAGAATGTATCGAGAAATCGCACTAAAATAAATCGAACGATTAATCGAGTAAAATAATTTATAAAAGTTAAATAAATACAACAAAATAAATAATACATCGTAAAATCGAACCCCTTTTGAATTATAAAATTATTTTTCATTTTATCGTAACGAAATTAGGTAGATGAGATTTACAATTTTGTTTTTTTTTTACTTCTATTTTTTTAAAGAACTTCTAATTTTATAATAATATGCATTTTTTTAAAATTTATCTTTTTTATTATTAAAATTACTTCTTCTTTTTTTCTATTTTAAAAAAAATTATTTTTTCTACTTTCAAAAGTTAAGAGTAAAAAAATATTTTTTATATTTTTAAAAAAATTGTATAATTTATGATTTAAGTATTTTGATGTATTTTTATTGTAAAATGTTAAAATTATTTTATAAATAATTTGATATAAAAAATACTTTATTTACGATCCGACCCGTTTCTGTTATAAAGAAAAGTACGTGACTATTATCCTTTTTTTTTGTAAGTTCGTAAAAATTGATGAATATTCGTATCACTAATCTTTTCCATATGATACAATAATAATATTTTTTTTTTTTACACGTTTTATTATTTTATTTTTATTTTCTTTAAAAAGCTAACAACCCTCTCTAACGTTACCCATAAATCGCGCTATCTAAAAAAAATTTCATCGATGAACGGTAAAAAGAGCTTCACTCTATGTATTATGGTACCGTAGCTTGAAACTATATGTATTGTAAAATTCAGAACAAATTTATCAAGCAAACATGCACGGTACAATACAAAAAGTTTAAAATCACTTCAAACACTGTACAATACGTTGATTCAAAGTTCTCCATTGCCTCTTCCTGTAATTGAAGTGCTCTGCCCGCTCGCATAAGCCCAACATTAGTGAAATGATACGCTACATAGGATGCGTTTTGTGTAGTAAAATTAGTTAAAAATAAATTGATAAAAAATTATTTTTAAATTAAATTAGATAGAAAATGCACATTCGCCGTGGGAAAAAGAAAATGCACATTCGCCAGTTAAGGAGAGGAAGAGGAGGGGAGATCATCAAGCGATGAGCTCATCAAGGAGAGGAAATGGTCGCCGAAGGCTTGGCAACCTTCGAGCGTTGGCAAGCTTCGAGCATGGGAGTCATGGCAAAGGGCAGTTTGGTTTCTGTCTAATTCGCGAGATCGCGTTACGAGTTTCATTTCCACATCTTTCAACGTGATGAATGGTAGCCTGGAAATGGTCAAAAAAGATTTCAAACGGCATAAACACCTAAAATACAAAAAATAAATTCATTTCATTTTCATTCCACCGATTTTCAACAGCACATACAAAGGAATGTGAAAATAGACTTGAACCGTAACATCTTTAGTCGTAGACAGATTTTTGTACATGACAAAAAAAGATGAAAAGGAAAGAAGTAAGAAATAAAGGTAACCAAAAATTCTCATGCCTATAGAAACCATAAAAATTAAATTAAAATAATTTTAATTCTTATGAATGACTTGAATTAAATTTAATTTATTTCTGTCAATATTATTCACTCTTCAGTTTAAAACAAAATTAAAGTTTAGACTTATAAGATAAGAATAGTCTAAAATTCAATCAACTTAAGCTTCTTCATCCACTTTTGTTTGTCTACCAAAATTTTTAATTTCATTCAATTCTAAAATGTACATAAATACATTTGTACTAAATTCATTTTCACCTAATTTAATTTCACCTAAAAAATAAATTTTTATCAATTTATTTCTAATCAATTTCATGTATACTAAAGTGTGACAAGTAAAGATTAAAGAGATAAAAAAAAATTAAATTCTTTTCTTCAATTTCGTCTTACTCAAACATTAGAAAGTTTGAATTCTCTTTTTTTATTTTTCATTTCTAGAGGTAACCACCCCAAGGAGAAAATTAATTATTATATCTAAAATTTATTATTATTCATCATTACTTATTGTTTATATTTTTTTATTGGTGCTAGCTTTTTTCTGTATTTATTTTTTTAACAAAAGGTGGTACTTGTTTTATATTGAAACCTTTAGATTGCTCTATTTTTCTTCAAAGTTTTCCCTGTCTAGAAAAATAAGTAAGCCTTTGGTGATGCATGATCGATTTATTGAAGTTCCCATTGATAGTGCACTTAATTTACAAAAATCCCTTCTACATGTGTCCGATGTTTCTTCAAAGATTGGTGAATATTTTCTTTGTAATGATAGTTATTTTTTACATCTGTTAGAGTTTAAAATAAGAACAGCAAATACTTCTATTGCTAATCAACCAAGTCATCATGAGTTAGACTGAAAAGCTCACATCCCTACAAAAGCTGCATGATTTTAATATCTTGATTTGCTTTATAGAAAAAACAGCAGCAATAATCATAATAGCCGTAAAGCAAATCAATAGCCATAATCACATCTCTACCATTGATAAATATGTCATACTTTTTTAACAAAACATACATGCAGATTCTTACGATCTATCATGTCTGTTGATATTGTAATGTTCCATTCATTATCACATGTCCAACGTCTTGGCTTACCTGTGGAAAGAAGTTGTAAACTGATATAATTCAATTACATTATACATTTAAATGATCTATCAAACGTGCCATTGTATCTACATTATCTAGCAATCTCCAAAGAAATGATAATGAACAATTAACAAACAGGCATGATAAACAAAGAGAAAGATGCTATCAAAAATAAGATTTTAGCAAGTGTTGAAAGAGATGAATGTGAAGGGTAAAATGAAGGCATTCTCATCAGAAATAAGATTTTAGCCTGAGAACCATCCAAATGTCACCATGGTCATGGCATATGATTGGTAAAAGCATAAGCAGTGAAGTTAAAATTTATCCAAAACTTCCTTATATAAACACTTGACTTCTTGCATAAAAATTCTAGACCTTGCCTGAAGAACAGAAAGAACGGCTACAATGCAGCCAACGCTCTTCGACTACTTTGCCATGAATGGAAACTTTTACTTACCTCCATCCACTATAAAGGGAAGAGCTGTAATTAGTCCTCCAATGCATAATCAAAATAAAAACAAGAACACACTGAAAAAAAATCCGCCTGGTATGCTTTCTGCTCCTCCACAAAGAACTAGCCGGAAATCTCATAACCGTACAAAGATTAGAATTGTCAAGGAAAATATGCAAAGAAAAACAGATACTAGAATTATGATTTTAAGGGAAGTTGAAATATAGATTGAATTGACAAAATTAACTTTTTTTAACATCAATAATGTTTTTACCTAGATTTAGATTCAGAACTTCTTCCTTTACAGATTACAAAAAGAACTTCTGATGGTCTTTGATTTTCCAGCCTTACCATGTCTGGAATCTTTGATCTCATACTGCGATGAATGCCAAGATTGATTGCTGAGAGCTTACGTGGCACTTGCCTCCACAACAGATTTAATACAGGTAATGAGTTTGCCTAGATTTGAATTCAGAACTTCATTCTTTACAAACCAAACAAAATTGCTGGTATGTGTTTTCCAACTTTTACCATGTCACTTTGTCTACCTCCACCAGTCAGGAATCTTTAATCTCCTACAGCGATGAATGGCAAGCTTGATCGCAGGGAGCTTATGTTGCACTTGTCTCCACAACATATTTACAGCATCACCCTTGACCAAAGGAAAATGGAATTCGTAATGATGAGAGATGTTTTTCAACCGTGTCCACATCTCTATCCATCTTTGCTTTGGGACATCCCTGAGCTTTGTGACCATGTATTGTGGTTGGAGTGCTTCTTCAATAGAGAAGAAAAGAGAAAAGTCACTGTAGTCAATCTCATCCTCAAAAGGGAGCTCGATTCGATCACTAACAATGACTGGTACGCAATGGCTAACAATGGCATCAAAAAGACGGCAAGATGAAGGTGTATCTCCTGCAGGATGCAGACAATACTTTGACGATCGCATCCCCCGAGTGGACTGATATGGAAAACACAGAAAATGATGATTATAATAAGCAACAAAAAGATCTTGTAAATTCAGCAGCACATTCAAAAAGACGTGAACAGAATTCTAAAAACAATGAAACATGGAGTTCAAACTTATAGCATGTGATCATGCATTTTACAGACCAAATGATATTATAAAAAAATATTTATTTTCAGATGTTATAAAGTTAACCTTATCTCCTAGCATCAACAAAAACGATAGAAAACAGTAACAGCTGGGCAAGTTCAAAAGTCTATAGTACTATGGTGATGTTGAAAACAATAGTTCCAGATAAAAACAATAAATGGCGGCAAAGAACAGAGTCCATTCAAGTGCACACATTATGTACAAAATTAGTTCATGATTAAAATAACAAAATAACTGGGAATGTTGAATGTTACAAGCAAAGCCCCTAGATAACTTTCAATGATGCATAAGTATAGAATAAACACATGTGTTTTCTATTTTTCTAGAAAAACAATAATAAAAAGGCCATTACGAAAGGCATGCCTGGTGGTGGTACACTCGCTTGCAAAGCCATAGATAAATAAGATCAAGCAGAATTACATGTCAAAACCTACCGCTTTTATAGCTTCACCAGTAGCATGACTATCTTCAAAGTGAACATCATCGTGTCCTTCCAAAATTTTAGCCAACTGTGCTCGAACTCTCCCTTCCTAAGTCAACAGCAAGTTGGAAAAAATTACAAATATTGGAAAGTGAAATTCCCATATGAATATTTAATATTGAAATAAAAACTCACTTACGTCCTTTCTAACTGTCCTCCCTTGGAAGAATAAAAGTGTTTTCCGGGATTCATACGGATCGGGAAAGTTATCATCAAGACAGGAATCAACAAGATGCACATATGGAGCCACCACATCTTTGCGCAATGAAGAAACATTCTGTGGATTGCGTCCAAAATCCACAACCACGAATATTGAAGCATTCACCTGACTTCTTAGGAATCTGAAAGCATTTGGATGACTCATGGGAATCACATGATCACGACCCCCTGACCGCTGCCAGTACTTTGACCTTTCGAGAATGCCAATCAGATCAGCCTTTTCTCCCATGAACAAATGCACAAGCAACAACAGATGAGAATGTGTCATCAACAAAACACCAAACTAATACCACGGATATGAAATAAATATGTACATCCGCAAACTGCAGAAGTTTCACTGTCAATATTTTTAAGTTCCATCCTTGACTAAGTTGAATTGTCGTTTGCTGATCACTGCTGAAATTAACAAACCTTAAAAAATTGATCAAAGCCAGAAAAGTGGAGAACATGATTTGAGGAAACACAATTGTTTGACTCAAGGAAGAAAAAGTTGCATCAACAAATTGATGGAACGAACTAAAGAAAAGGTGAACCACAAGCCCCAGTTGTTTGATAGATCCATTGTTTTTATGATATTGATAGTACTTCTGCTAGGATTTGAACTCAATATCTTATTCCCTTGTAGAACTTTAGGTTGAATGAACAAGTTTTTATCAATATCATAATCCATTGTGTTTACGATATTGATTATACTTTTGCTAGGATCCGTTGTTTATAGGAACGAAAGACATTGAAATCTACAAAGAACTACTTCGAATGGATGACGAAACCAAGATCCCACGACAATAAACAAAAAAAACGCGAAAATGAGTCCATATTGCAAGACATTGCCAAGATGCAAGGTCTCACCTGCAACTGCCGATCGACCTCGGTCTCCGGATCCACCATGTTATGCCCGTGCGAATTGAAGCTCAAGCTGGAGAAGAAGGGGACGAAGAACACGTCCGCCCGATCCCCGTCCCTCACCCTAACAACGTCATTGTCCTCGTCTTCACCCGCGCCCACCAGCGACGCCATCATCCAGTACTCGACGCTATGCTGCTTCCTCAACCCGGACCGGCGGGGCCAGCTGGGGAACTCGGCCGGATCCTGCGGGGGGGCGTCCCCGGTGTACCCCAGCATCCGGAGGTTGAAGCGCGGGGGGAGGTCGTACATGTAGACGCGAAGAGGGGTGGGAGCGGGGGAAGTGCGGGTGGGGAAGGAGAAGGGGAGGGCGAATGGGGAGTGGAACCTGAGGTCGACGGTGGTGAGGATGAGGGTGAGGGTGAGGACGAGGAGGAGGAGCACCACTCCAGCCGGCACCGCCAGCGACTTCATCGCCGCCTCCCGCTTTGTCACCTTTTCTTCTCTCCCTGCAATCCTCACGCTCTGCCACCGCAACCAGCTCCGTTCCTCGGTTCCCTCGTCCCTCTGTATAAAATCTCCCACCGGATAAGATCGGATCGGATCGAAGGTATCGTCACCGACCCCATTAAGAGACGTCATGCTTTTTGCATGGGATCCGGTGGATCAGAGCAGGTTGTGCACCACCACCTTTATTCCAAACTGTTTTATCTCGACATTAAAATAATACGAAAGTTAATTCTTTAGTAATATTATTAAAGTTTATTTTTTTTTTTTTGTAATATCTAACTTTAATTTTTTTTCATATATTTATATATATATACACAATTGAAGAAAATTAATAAGAAATTTGTAAGATAATGAATGAGAGAATAAGATGATAGTAATGCGTTTACAAGAATTTTAACAAAAATATTTATAGTTTCTTAATCAATAAAAGTAGAGAAGAAGAAATTGTCATTAGGATCGTCAAACATAATGTTTTTATAGGTGCAAGCTCAATAACAAACATTAGCTGGACAGTAAAAATTACACTATACATAAAGAATGAGACATTTATTTGTTTTATCAACTTTAACTCTATACAAATTTGTATGTGTTATCATCATTGTACAAATTCTCATATATAAATTTTTACCTCGTAATTTAACATTCAACTTTATCATCGTTTACAAAATTATCTTCAACTTCAACTCTTCACGGTTATTAAAGCTGAAGTTTGATAACACATTGAATTATGACAAACGAGCCCCTTAGATTATACTGGTTATATAAATTATTAAAAAATTTAGATAATTTAAGTTTAATAAAGACCATTGAATTATAACATTATTAGAAAAGTAACTCTAGTTATGTCACTAGAGAATATTTTCTAAAATAATATTTATTTTAAAATATATATATATATAATATGAGATAATACGACACTTATGAAAAATTAATTATATAGATATTTAATCTAACAACTAAAAATATATCAAAGTTAATTGTTATTATCTCTTTTCTTTTCCTTGTAAACTTCTTAACCTATTTCTTCAATTTCAAACTATTTTATTTCACTAGAAAAAGTAAAAAGTAACGTGTTTAAAGGCCAAACTACCTTGTTTCAATAGAAAAAGTAAAAATTCAAAAAATAAGTTAAATATAAGTAATTGAATGTCATGTAATATTAAGAAATTGTAATGTATTTAATACGGATTTCACAATGTGACCATTAAATACGTGTGTTGTGTGAAAAAGAGACTGTTATCGTTTAATAATAAGCTCGGTGGTTCTAATTTCAGTAGAAAAGTATACTTTCGTAAATTTAAATTAAACTTATTTTTAAATTAAATTTATACTATTTTAATTTAAAATTATAAAACCATCATTCTGAATGATCAATCAAAAATTAACACACATCACCGACATCAGTACACAATGAGTTTATTTTAAAAAAATCGATACACGGTTTGAAAAAGGGTATATCGAAAATACTTTAAAAACTTGTTTATACCGATTAAACTATATTAAATTGTAAAATTAATATATCAAATTTATAAAATTTATTTTTGGAATACTACAGCTTTTTGGAAATACTTATCTTTAGTTTAACAGTTTTGGAAAAATTTTACATCACATTTTACACAATTAGTCCTCTATTTTATCTTTAACATGATTAAGTTTTGAATAGAGCATTTAAATTCACATGCCAGTAAAATGATGGAAGTCTGGACTGCATTTATCTGTGTATTTTTTATTATATAATTATATTTTTTACTATATATATTATAATATTCTACAATATATTTAACAAATAATTTTTACCTTTTTTAATGAAAAAAAAAATCACGTAGCAAAATCCATGGACGACGGTGAGGAAGAGGGGTTGGAGTTTTGGGTTCCTCGATGGAGGAAGAGGGGTTGGATTCGGCGAGCAGACGACGCATGGCTGGCAAGGACGACGGTGAGGAAGCTCGGAAAAATCGGAGAAGCTCGAATCTAGCCCGCTCCCAAATGGGTTCCTCCTCTCCCCTTTTATAATAACTCTGTCGGCGGTTGCGGCTTTAGCTCGCCGTGTAGTACGGTGACATGTCGAACCTGTTCCGGTGCTCCGACCTCGTGGCTCGCGCCATGCCGAGACGGCGTGGTTGTACAGGCCTCCGTTGCCGGCGCTGGAGGAGAAGGTCGGCGTTCCGGTCGGGTCGTGTCAACTTGCAGTCCCCTTGAAGATCAGAGTTCCACGAAACATGTTTCGCGTGATTTCGATTTTTCGTATTTTTTAAATTTTATTTATTATTTAAAAAAATAATATAATTATCATATTTTTATTGTAAATCATAAATTTTATAAAAATTATAAAATTGAAATCACAGAAATCTTCCCTCATTTATTATGACCATTGGTGTAATTATTAACGTTAGTTTCTTTTTGTGGCGCTAAAGTGTACTTTTGGATTTGTTCAAACAAATTATAAAGTTTAAGAGTAAAAATTAAATTTGATACGTCAAAAAGTACAATATTCTACTATAATTAATAAAGTTAGATCGTGTCGCTAATTTACATGATGTGGATAAGCTGTAAAACTTCAATTGGATTTACATTGTCACAACACAACACAAAATTGTTAAATAAATTATTAATTTATTTTTCCAGAATGATAATTTATAATTTCATTTTTATTATTAAACAAAGTTAATATAGTGTGGTGGTTAAATGATACTTATATAATTTGTTGATGATGAATTTGAATCCCATGTTTAGCATTATATTTAGGTAAAATATTTTTATATATTAATTATAAAAAATATTTATTAAATTTAAATTAATTATAATCGAATCATATCAGACATGACTCAAATGGAATAGTGCCAACCAGCCTTGAGCACTCTTTGAAAGTGTTGGAAAAATATAATAAAATCTTTTAAAACAATTTCTCGATAGTGATGAAACAGTGACAAAATAATTAAACAAATAAATAAATTACAAACACACTAATATTTTTAATAAGAAAAACATCTATGTGAAAAGTAAAAAGCATGAAATCAATCCACTTTCATTTCTTTATTATAATGATAATTAATACAAGTCAAATATTCTTTGGTATTTAACTATGAGAATTATACATACCTTTGTTAATGGCACAACGACCAACACAAATAAAAAGTAAAATAGATTTTACTTAAAATGATTTTCCTAGAAAATTCTATTATCACTCTACTATTCCAAAAATAACTAGACTCGGTAAAAATAAAGCTTCATGATTTATTGATCCATCGAAAAAGTTTTGATCGAAACAAACTTTATTTTGCCTATCCAACAAAACTTCTCCCAACAGTGTCTAATGCAAAATGAGAATAATGAATCAATTATAAAATCACATTTCAATAAACTTTTACATTGATTTTGATCCTCAATCTAACCATAAAATGACGATAAACTAATTATTAGTGAAAATATTTGTACACATAATGAGAAATGGGTAAAATTGAAAATTTAGATGTTTATGCAGAACAGGAATTAAAATTGTAAAAGGTGAATAATTTAAAATTTTAAAATAATTAATCTTATAATTTTCATTAATAAGTTGTGATGCAAAACCTCTTGAATAAGAACAAATGTGAGATAATAAATAAGTGAGCATAAGTGCAAGCAATGAGTAGGTAGACGTAAATAGTAAAGTAGGTGCAAGAGAGTAAATAGGGGTGTTAGATGAGAATATGTAGAGTTGTCAATGGGCCGTTTGGCATGGCCCAACACGACCTAGACACGGTTTGACCATGTTGGTCAATAATACGGTATAAAAAGTTTTTATATTATGGGTCGTACCTAGGCCAGACCCTCAGGTCGTTCATGTCGTACCGACACAACACGAATTCTAACACGAAATAGGCATGACCCAGCCCAACACAAGATAGGTTGTTGGGTTGTGTGGTTGGCGAGGGGACTGGTTGCCGAGTCATTAGGTTGGCAGTTGGGGTGAACGGTCGCGTGTGCTGGTGTGTAGGAGGGGGCAGAACGGGTTGTGTGGCCGATGAAGGGATGGGTCGCCGGGTCATTGAGCCAGCAGCCGGGGTGAATGGTCACGTGTGTGGGTAGGCGGGATGGGCCGATAGGGAACCGTGCCTCAGTGCCTGGGTTGGCCACCGGGTCACGGCTTGCAAGGTGCAACGCGCTGATGCAGCAACGGTCAGCACGCTTTCGCACAACGGGCGGCCCACTTTCGCGCAACGAGCGGTCCAATTCCACACAACAGGCGGCCCGCTTCCACCCAACGGCTCAATCAACTTTTCTCTATAAATTGAGGGAGTTGGATTTTATTTTTCACCCAACTCACTCCTCATCTCCTTCACTCCAAATTCTCCAAACTCTAATCTCAATTCTTAATTTCTCAAATTTTTTCACTCAAGTCACAAACAATGGTGTACTACCAAGGCCAAAGTTCTGGAGGCTAAGAATATCATCAACAAAACTTTCCTGAAGCTGAAGTAACATCATCGTCAATGGAGATTATTGGAGTTTCAACTTCAACTGTGCCGTCGAGGAAATCTCGGAAGAGAGCTTTCATCTGGTCAAAGTACACAATCATGATGAAAGCTATGATGGATGGCAAAGAAGAGGAACGAGCCTTTTGCAACCTCTGTAACGTCGACTTCTCTTGCAAAACGTCTGGCGGTACAGGTCATTTAACTAGGCATATTAATACATGTGAAAATAGGAATAAGGATAAAACAATTCAAACCTAATTTTGTTTTTACTTCTGAGGATAATGTTAGTTCATGGACTTATGATTCTAAAAAGGCTAGAGACTTGCATGCTAGATTTATTTGTTCAAAAGATTTATCAATAAGTTTTGGAGGAAATAAATGTTTTGATAATTATATTAGTAAAGTATATTGTCCACAATATAAACGTGTATCTAGAAATACTATTATGTTAGATATTATGATTTCATTTAATAAGCTTAGATTAGAACTTATTAATGTCATGAGTACAATAATGACATGTATAGCATGTACTTCAGATATTTAATGGGGTAGAATTAAGGATGGGTACATAGCTATACCTGCACATTATATTGATCAAAATTAGACTTTACAGAATAGATTAATGAGATTTAGAAAAATTCAACATTCACATACTGTTGAAACAATTTTTGCAAACATTATGAAAATTTTTGATTTATATGGAATTAGAAATAAAATAGTTAGTATAACTTTTGATAATGCAACTAATAATATTGCAATAATACCAATGTTTAAAACTAGAATAAGTCCACCAAATAGTTTTAAATTATTTCACCAAAGATATATGTGTCACATAACTAATATTATTGTACAATCAGGTGTAAAAGAAATTGAAATTTATATTAAACTTATTAGGGATGTTGTAAGTTTTATAACTAGTTCAGGAAAGCGACAGCAATAATTTGACGAAACATGTGATACTTTTGAAATAACACATAAAAAATTCTCTTTAAATATTCAACATAGGTGGAATTCATTATATTTAATGTTAGAAAGTGTATTACCATATGAAATTCTAATAATGTCTTTGTATAATCGTCATCATTGTAATGATTATCAAAAATAATTAACTAAGAATGATTTTAAAATTGTAAAATGTGTTGTTGAATTTTTAAAACCTTTTTATGATGCAACAGTTAGATTATCAGGAATTTATTATTCTACATTTGTTTATGCGTTGCATCATTTATATGATATTTCATGAGTTTTTAATAAATATGAGGTATATCTATTTTTCGAACCAATAGTAAATAACATGAAACAAAAAAATTTAAAATATTAGAATGAAATTCCTACATTATATATTTTGAGTGCATGTTTAGATCCTAAGTGTAAAATAAGATATGCTAGTAAATTAATTAGGGGAATACAAATGAATTTAGGTGTAGATTTAGGATTAAATGTTAGTACAATAGAAGAACAATTAAATCAAATGTTTGATTTATACACACAAAGATATGGATTAAGAATAGAACATTCTCTTCCACCAATGTCCACAATATCAAAATCAAATGTTG
>JAMKPZ010001816.1:0-49581 GCA_024699675.1 Amphibolis antarctica
AAAAAAAAAAAAAGGGCAAAAGAAAGTCTACTCCACAAGCAAATTATACAACCTAAGGAATTCTCAGTATGATATGGCAGACAACTTGGAAGGATCCCATCAGTCAGAAGGTCCCTCCCTATCCTTCTAATTTTTTTCATGGATTGTTTAATTTAGAATTGTCGTGGCTCGGAAAAAAAGCTACCTTTATTCATGTCAAGGAGGTGTTTACGTAAGATGAATCAGACAAAATTAAATTGATGAGAATTTATTTTTTGAATTACGGATAAATGAATTTATTGTTAGGATATTTGTCACCTGAGAAAATTGATTAGAATTGAAAAATAAACGTTTGTGTATAAGTAAGAATCGAAGAGAATTGAATTTAAGAAATGTTAAATATTTTTTATTTTATTTTTAATTTAAATAATAACTCTCTTTTTACCATTATACACTTTCCATAAAAGATAAAAATATATAATTTTCACATTCAACCATCAAGTGAGCAACATAAATATCATATTAATAAAGTCAAGTAAGTTGTATAATATAAGAAATACAACAAGTACACTAAAAATTGAAGTACAAAATAATAACAATTACATTATCCTATTATTTCACATTTCTCTCATAAGTTTATCACGTAATTTATCTGTAACTTATTTCCTTTGATCTTGTCTAAATTCACTACCAGGAATATCTGTCTCCATTGCTTCAGACTCTTTAGCTTCATGTAGTTATTCACTATCACTTAATTCATCTTTCATATCTTTAAGTAAATCTTCTTTATCTACCCTACAAATAAAATTAGAGTAAACAATATGCTATAACTATTTTAGCTTGAGTCAGAAAAGAAAATGACATGTAATTCTGTAAAATTAGACAAAATGATGCTTGATAACCCTAAATGTCCATTCAATTATTGTCATCAACTGTGAATGTCTGTAATTGAAGTTCTCAACTACATTTGTTGGTAGTTGATTGACATCATATTCTAAAATGTGATATTGAACACCTTTAAATGGACAAATAAATTCAGGTCTATTTGGATAACCTACATCTACCAAATAATATTTGCCTACATAAAGAACAATTCAATTTCAATACATCATGTCAGGTACATAATGGTATAAATTGATAAATTCCCTAACCTCATACTTATTAGTGAGATACCTATAGGTACTTTAAGACCATTACGTCGACTTATTACATCTTGTAATTTTTGATCTGTAGCTAAACCTTCCCACCCACTAAATACTTAAGTAATATAATTTTCATATCAAAATTACATACTGCTAAAATATTTTGAGATAATTCCTCTTTTCTATTTTTGTATCTAGAATTTTCCTCTTCATAAACTATAGCTTTAACATATGTTTCACCAATACCCCTAATGCAATCCTAATAAATCATATAATGTAAATACAAATACAACAAAACACATTATAGACTATGATATTGAAATAAATTAACATTTCATACCTTGAAGTATGGGTAAACATGTAAATCATTTTGTATCCTTGTAGGAGTTATTGGAAGAGGTTTAACCAAAAGTATATGACCCAATTTGACAATAGCATCTAACATTTCATGAAAATAAGTGGTAATCGTCCATGCAAATCGATGAAACTGCTCCTTTGTCACTCCATATCATTGATTTTAACCTATTGTCACAAGGAACATTCCAGGTTTTTCTTCAACATATATGTTCTTACCATCTTGCACCACTCCTTCCCTTCTCAACAAAGCACAAAATTGATGAAACACATGTTGGCTCATGCGATATATTTTTCTGCAATTATAGGCCTAATCTGATAAAGAAGGATCTAGCAATCTTTATATATATTGTTCTCCTTCCCTACTATATATTCGTGTTGTAGTATGGACATGACATTTGATGTAGCAGTCAATGCACAAAGTAATTGAGTTAGCAACATAATCACCTTGTGTCCCTTCCTTCCTTTCAAATGCCTTTGAATTAGTAATTGAAATACCCTCATATTTGAGTAGGAGTCCATTTATAAACCAACTAGCTTCCTACACAAAAGATGTTAAGAAAACTTACAACATTTTTTAACATAACACAACATTCATAAAAATGTATTGCCATAATACGTACAAGATTTTAGAACATAATACATCATTCATAAAAATGCATTACTATAATACAAGATTTTAGAAAACACACATCAATGCATCACCATAATACAAAATTTGTGAACATAACACATCATTCATAAAAATGCATCACTATAATACATGATTTTAAAACATAATAAAACATAAGTTGCATTTTAGAATATAATAAGTCTACATAATTTTTGTAACAAAACACAACATCAAAAGTGTATTTTTGTAATTCAAAACTTAACATTGATTGTTTGAAGTTGAACTTCAACCAGTTGATCCTCATCACAGTTGGTATATGTAAAAATTGAGATCAAAGAAAATCATTGTCCATCAGTTTCAGTGCTCTAAACCTCTCTTCCTCGAAAAGGTCAGGAATTTCAAGATGATGTCCATCACATGATCACAATCACTCTTCTCTTTCTTTACCAATTCAATATTCTCTTCTGCAACTTTTGCCATACGATTCATAACAAATTAAATATAACTGAATCATTTGATGACCTCTATTCTTTAATAAACTTTGACAATGTAAGGTTCACATCTTTCATTGTCGATGTAATCATTTCTTGAGTCTCTACATGCAGTCGTGTATACTTCCCTTTAGGAGACATAAGATGCAATAGCAATATTGTCATCATTTAGGTTGACACATTCTTCATAATCTATAGGTTGTATAGAAGATGAGCCTATTGCAATATTGCTTTCAAAAATTGTTATAAGCTAATTATAGATTGAGTTTGGCTTTCCCTTATATGAAGCACACTCCAGATGTTTCTACAAAATCAAAGTAAAGAAGTTTATTAACATAGTACTTAATGAATTCAAAATGTAATATGACATACTAATGTGCAACGAGAACTAACCTCCACAAATGCATTCCATGTTTCATCAGAAATAGTTGTAGTACCTTAAATACAATTCCATTCCCATCTACTTTGACTTACAAGTTTATTGTAAACTTTGTACATTACTTTCTATGTTTTCATTCGACTATTCACATTTTTCTTGGCTATGTGTGTTTCTGGAGTCTCATTAAATTTATTAATAACTTTGCTCCAAATTTCAGATCTAATTTTTCCATCAAGCCCTTTTCCATTTCCTTCTTTAATCGAGTCACATAACAAGTCTATAAAAATTCCAACATAATAAATAAATAATAAAGAAATAGTTGTAGACTTCTTTTTTTTCCATAGAAGACATTTTGTACTAAACAATAAATAATAATAAATAAGCAACACAATATACAACAAGCATACATAAGGAAAAACATAATCCTAAGATGATCTTTTTACTAACCTAACAAGAAAAGATTATTGAACATTGAACTAAACACAACCTACAACATTTACAGTGGATAACCTAACATTAAACATTACCTATAACAATGAACTAACCACAAACATTTAAATCATAATAGTGCAAACAAGATTTCATCAACATTTAAAACATAACAATGCAAAATAACTCATTCAAAAATATTTTATTTTGATTTATTAATAACAGTGTATAATGGGCCAGCAACCTTGCAAATAATAACATCAACATTTAAAACATTACCTCCATGTTTTCATTCAAAATAATTGTGCAAAATAACCTAATCTTGTATTATCAATGCCATCTACATGAGTGAATTTTTTTTTGAAACATGCCACTCATCATTGTTATTCCAAAGAACACAACAATTTAAAATGACATTTCACAAATACGTACCACTCACACAAAAATCACTCCAATCTGAAAAAATTCTCTCCATTTATGTAGTGGATCAGTAACAATAACCACTCCCAAGTTGCCATACCATAGTGGATCAATACCATTTATGTAGTTGATAACTTGAAATCTTCAATTTCAATATACCACTCAATCTTCAATTTCAATGACGTGCTTCACCAGATGGTTTCAAAAAAATTCAGGAAACATTTATGCAAAAGCAATTTCTTTGCAAAAAAATGAATCAAAGGAAAAAAAAAAAGGAGTTTACTTGTTGTCCCAAGCTCAGCACGCCGAGAGGTGAGCACACTCTCACTAGGGCACCAAAAAGGGGCAAGGAGAGGAGAGGACAAAGAGAAATAGAGATGTCAAAATGACAATGACGAAGCCTCACGAGCTCAATGAGCAGAATGATTGAAGTGACGAGTAGAGGAACGAAGGAAGGACAGTGGCTATGAGAAATAGAGGAAAGGCGAAGAGGGGAGTGCACTCCCACTAGGGCACCAAAAAGGGGCAAAAAGAGGAGAGGACAAAGAGAGACGGAGATGTTGGAGAGACAGAGATGTCGAATGACGATGGTGGAACGATCAGAGCAATGAAGGAAGGGCAACGGTTGCATCGCATGGTGATTTGGGGGAAGGTTGGGAACTTAGGATTCAATTGAATTTGAAGAGGGGGGTGGGTTGATTTGAAAATTGATTTCTCAACCTCTTATTTATATGTCTTAATATCCAGAATTTGATTCTTAATCTTTAAAATTACACAAACACCTAAATTGGATTAAATTCAATTTTTCCCAATTCATGTTGCACAAACACCCCCCAAATCTCTTATTGCTCAACATAAATCCCACATTATTGCCATTTTGAAGCCTTTTGTTAACAAAAATATGACAAAAGATATTGCTTTCTTTATTAACATGCACAATTATTCTAATGACAAAATCTAGTGCTTTTGGGACCCTAGTCTTCTTGTCCATGTTGAGGACCACACTCAAAGCATCCTCTTGTCGATACATCAATCAGGTAACGATATTATCTATTTTTCTATTATCTATGTAGCTTGTCAAATTATTTCCAAGAGATTTTTTTAGAAGGAACTTGTAGATATGTCTCCTTATATCGGCAACTATCCTAGATTCCTTGGAGGCAATTTCAACATTGTCCATTCAAAGGGGGAGGTTATTAATTCTACCATTCAATTGAGGGAAACCATTGAATTCAACGAGCTTATTAACAACTTGGGATTTATTGACCACAACATGTGGGGGATCTCTTCTCCAATTGCATCATGTCAAGCCTAACAAGAAATATAAGAGGCTTGATAGAATCCTCCATAATAATGTGATGAATCTTCATGTCAACTTTAGTGTTTAGTATTTGACCAAAGTCCACTATAATCATGACCCTATGTTTATTTTTTGCAAGCAACCACAGTCTTTTGGTCCTCGTCATTTCCACTTTCTTCATATGTGGACATTGCATTCAAATTTCTACAACTTTTTGGCTAGCTATTGAAACTCTTTGTTATGTAATAGTAACCTAATCAACAACTTATCTGACAAATTGAAATTTGTCAAACTTCATCTCAATGGCTAAAAGAAATATAAGTTTGGGGACATCAACAACAATAAGAAAAAATTTCTCAACACTATAAACTCCCTTGAGACCTAGCTTCAAGTCAATTGGAGTTTGGATGTTGTTACCAACTTTGATCAAGCAAGGGAATCCCTACGTATCAATGAGGCTTACCATGACACCCATCTTGTTTAGATTGCTAATATCAAGTGGCTAAAAGAAGGTGATCACAATACAAAGTATTTCCATGTGATTGTTAATAAGCAACACAAAAATAATGTCTTTCAACACTACATCACCTCTACGAATATCTCTATTGAGATTCTAAAACATGAAGGTATCACTTTCTACAAAGAACTCTTCACTTCTGATATGTAGACTATGGACTCAAATTGTCTCTAGAATATCTCAAGTTTAATTACATATGAGGACAATTCCATGCTTTGTGCGATTTCGAAGGGTGATGAAGTTCATAATGCTATGACAAGTATGAGGAAGGATACTGCCATTGGTGTTGATGGCTTTTCCACTTTCTTTTATCAAAAATTTTGGAACATTGTTGGTGGAGATACTATCATTAATGCAGTGCAACATTTTTTCTAGGATGGCTTTCATGATAGAGGTTGAAAAAGTGCTTTCTTTGCCCTTAATTCCCAAAGTCACAAACCCTAATTATTTCACCAATTTTGGTTGATCAATTTGTGCAATATTTGATACAAGATCATATCCAAGATTTCCTCTAGTAGATTAGCCACTATTCTTCCTAGAGTTAAATCTACATGTTAGGGCACCTTTGTTTCTAAGCACAACATTTTTGACAATATTGGTCTTCTCTAGGATCTTGTGCAAAAAATTGACAAAGGATATAGAGGAGGCAACCTCATCCTTAATCCTGACACAAAGAAAGCTTTTGATAGAGTGGAGTGGCATCCTCTTTATTTGATGTTGAAGAAGTTTGATTTTGCTAGCAATTTCATAGATTTGATTCGTAACTATATTGAAGATAACTCCTCTCTCCTTATGAATGGTTCATATCTCCATAGGTTTTTCCAAGTTTTATTTAAGGTGCTTAGGCAAGGTGACCCTCTCTCCTCACTTCTTTTTATCATCACTAAGGAACTTCTCAGTAGGAACATGCAAAGGTTTCTTCAACAAAGAAAAATCACTCCTTATTACCATATGGGTAGCGCCACCTACCCGATTTCTCATTTGCTAAAGTAAAAAACCAATAAAAATTCCTCTCGCCTGAGCAAGAATATCTACTAATTCAAAATGGAAAAATTAGCCTAACCAACAAAAGTTCCTCTACTCGAAGAGGAATATCCATTGATTCAGAGAAGTATAAAGTAACTGAAATAAAAAATCAATAGAAATTCCTCCTGCATGAATAGGAATATCCGTTGATTCAAAAAAGTGAAATTAGTCCAAGTAAACCAACAAAAATTCTTCTCGCTTGGAGAGGAATATCTATTGATTTAGAGAAGTAAAAATTAACTAAAATAAAAAATCAACAGAAATTCCTCCCACTTGGATAGGAATATCTGTTGATTCAAGAAATGGCATATTGTAAATAATGATAATATAACTTTTAAAAAATATTATGATATTATAAAGATATTATTATAAGAAAAAAAATTAATAATTTTTTATAACAAGCACATCTTCCACCACAATGATGGAAGGAAGAAGGCACATCTTCCATCGAATATAAGCTTTTAAAAAAAAACAATATCTCAGATAGTGCAAACCCACAGATCTTTTGTAATGATTATAACAAAAAAATCACCCCAAAAATCTTTGCAACCAAACGAAGCCTTAGAATGCACCAATACATCATATAGAGCATCATATAAATCAACACCTACTAGATCACCAAAGAGACTAACATAGTTGGGCATGTGGGGTGCCTAACACCTTCCCCACACATACGCAAAAACTTACTTCAAACTCTTTAGTAAGACCCTAAGTGAGCCTTAACTCTTAAGCACGATGTCATCTACATGCAAACATGCATCATACAGGTTTTCCTAGCTTAGCCTTCATTTAAACTAGATGGTGACTCCTCCTTGGGCCCGTTCACCCTAATCAAACCCACCTGGGTCTTTGAAGAGCCCCATTTGTGCTCTTTAAGCCCATGGGCCTGGTTTGAAGTGTTTTGCAAGGTAGAGGCCCGACCTGCTCTATAGCGTGGGAAAAATCCATGTTACATCATTCAAATGGTTAAACAATGGGTCATATTTATACCCATATAGTTAAACAACAATGTGTAACAAACTACAGCAAACTCAAATCATCTAATACCGCTCACTTTGTATCCTTTATTTTCTTTTAGCCCCCCACCTCATAAATAAATCCAAGACTTTTTATATAAAAAATTACTCATGTAAATTTTTAGTTTATTTAACACCTCTCTTTATTGGCTTTTTTCATTCATTTGGGTCTAATTCCCTCATGGTACAAAATTTTGTTTAATAAGCATTAAACCACAAAGTGCAAATATTAAAATTTATAATCGCAAGCGCACTATGCCCATTATAATAAGCAATGTAAATACAAGTCGAATCCACAAAAAGCTTAGCACAAGAATCATTGGAAAATATGCAAGTTCTTATTCTAATTAAATTACTATTAATCAATCCTAAAATAATTTGTATAGTACAACAATCAAGGGATGAAAGAATAAACATTAAACAAAAGAAAACAACATTGGACAATAACTTTTGGATATCCAAACTCCCAACGGCTGCACTAAACAAGAACTTTCAAATATCCAAATCTCTTGTTTAGAAATACAAAATATAATCAAAATTATAGGTATTTTTAAGAATGTACAAATGTAATTGTATTACATACATTACATATTTACACTATATATTTAATATATTAAAATAATTTACAAATGCTCAAGATGAACATAATTATTCAAAAACATAATTCTTCACAAATAAATACATGTATGTACAACAGCCTAGAGATATGAATCTTGATAGAACTTGTACAACAGCAAGCATATTCACATAGATATAGAAATATTTACATACATACAAACAATCAAAACCCTAAAATGAAATAAGCATGCACAAAACAGAGTACTTGAATGGGGAAATCTAAAAATCTCAATAAAACTATAACGGTTAGAATGTTAACTTCACAAAAATACAATATATACAAAATTTCACCAAAGTTAAGATACATATAGACACAAACAGACACGAACAACAACTAAAATAAAACAGTTTTAACCTCCCCTTAGTGTTGAACACCTGTTATACCTTACAAACGCCATGTTCACGTCTCGTTAGCATTGGAATCTGACAGGTTGAGTTGCTGCACACCTTCTCCTAGCCATCCTTTGGGCTGTCACTATTGACCCCTTATGCTTGAGGAAATAGGCAATAGGTATCGTGGTAAGTCAAGATCAAGCATTCGGCCTCACGATTTGGATAAGTAATGTTACATTATGGAGTGACAACTTTCCCACCCCGGAAGGTCAAGCCGTCTTCCAGCAATATCAGCCGGAAGTCAGGCCTCTTGGGCAAAAACTTCGTTAAACCTTCTGCCCCAAGTCTCACTTAATCATCCTACGTCGTTCGTGTCATTTCATGTATGACAAACCCCCAAATAGTTGCTGCCCGGTCAATGGTTCTGTCTCCCTGACGGAACCTCCACCATCGCCGGTCCACTTCTACAGAAGTACCATTTTTCCTAACGACCTTTTACGACACTTCCTTTTTTTTTGCTCCACAGCCTCCCATAGAGTAAAGGCCATAACGTTACGGTCGACCATAGAATAAAACTTTACGACTTAGCCATTCAAGAACAAGTCGATCACTAGGTCCAAAGTGACCACCACTGGTGATTCCCTAGTGGTACGAGTGTGGCCTTCACTACTTCTGATGCGCCTTCCAAAAGCAATACAATTGAGAGACCAAGTTCAAAATAAGACCAGAGGCCTGGCGGTAAATGGGTAGATTTCTGGCCCGTGCGGTGGATGTCCAGTCTTGCCAGCCACTAGATATGCCCCCAGAGGTGCTAAACTAATCTCCAAGTAACCGACTGAGTACAGACCTTCGATCTTCCACGGTAGAAACGATGGAATTCCAATGAATAGAGTGAAATTTCGTCCCTTCGAGCTAGTTATTTCAAGAATGCTTGGAAATTCACTACACGGGGTCAGTCCCTTAGTGGCTGACCGCACTAGCACAGGTCTTCAGATTTCTATGATAGGAGCGATAGAATTCTGATAAATAGAGCGAAATTTCATCTCATTACACTAATCATTTTCAGAATGCATTGGAGATCACTACAACACACCAGTAAACACTGATCTTCCACGGTAAATAGGGTGGAATTCCGACCGGAAAGATAGAATTCTGGCCCAAAGTGCCGACATCTATTAATAATCTCAAAGGTCACGAGTCCAATCATCACCCAATCGACGTAATGCGTGCGACACTTGGCCTTCCAACGCCTGGTGATCCAACTTCACGAAATGTCACGACTTTAGCCTATAAATAGTCCTCCCCTTGCCACTAAGGAGGGGTTCGACTCTTTGATTTGCAGTGGCTACTCGAGTGTCCAAGCGTCCCAGCATCCGACATTGAACGCCTTTTCCGTCCGACTTCCAATGTTCGTCTGCGGCCAACCGTCTATGCACAAGGGCTCACTAATTTGGACTCTAGACCAACCTTCCTACAGGTTAGTCTTCCTCTCCCCCTTTCCCGTTAGAGAAAGGAGACGATTCTCTTGCTTTAACATTGTCTCACCTGGTCATCCATGGCTTTGACTAGGGAGGTTTTCCTTTCTCTTGGGGATCACCTAAGATCCCCTCCTCCCTTCCTGCCCTGTTTGTGCGTTACTCGGGGATAGAGAGAGATTTTCCTTTTAATGTTTTCTTTGGGGCGAGGATATTTTCCTTACTGTATCAGGCAAACACCTAGCCTGAGCGAAGCCTTGCTCCTTACTTAAGACCATGCATGCTATTTTTTATGTTTTCAAGGTCATTGCGAATATCTTTTTCTTTGAGTTGGTTTTGTTTACCTTGTTTTTGCATACATCGGTTTAAATGCACGGGTTTGCGCATTGTGGGACGAAATATGGAACCCAGTCCTTGGATGTACTGGTTCCAGTTAGCCGACCGGCAAGGAGGCCAGTTGCCACCCCTATGTCGACCAAACTTATCTGACACTCTCGACGTGTTTCACTTCTTTTTAGCCATTTTCATTTCTCTCGCACCCTTGTCTGATTAAGCAGCTAACCCTGTGTGGACAAGTTTGTTTTGCTCTTTTATTGTGCAAGCGGAAGTCCGCCGAAGCTGGTAGATTCCCCTACATTTTCTTTTTCTCTCTCCCCTTGCACCACCTTAAGATGCTAGTTCACGCATCGTGGCCTTGGCAGGCGCCTCAAGATCAGACTCGGTCCTGAGTCCTTGTGCGGCCCCTCTAGTCGAAGACCGGCAATTCCAGAAGTATCCACCAGAACCCTAAGTGTTAATTCCAAGAGGCAAGACCCCTTTTGCATTTTCTCATTTATTTAGCATAATGCTCAAGGATGATGCAAATCACACTTCCCCCTTATTTTATTTATTCACTTTTCTCCCGATTGATCTCACTGGTTTTCGACTTCCTCCATGGTCAGAAAGCCGAAGACGAATCCCAATTTTCTATTACCAGTAGTCCTTTTATAAGCCATTGAGTAGTTGAATTTTATCCAAGCTAGCTAGGGGTGCCTAATCCCTTCCCCACCAATACCTAGAACTCTTTATCCAGTCTTTTAGACAATAGACCCCCTTATACTTATTTCTTACTCTTTTATTTGGGATTTTTAGTCTTTGCTGTGAAAGGTCTTCCTTTCATCAAGTTTCCTTGTCTTTTCCTTCAAAACAAGGTGGCGACTCTGTTTTATTTACTTTTTTCTGACATTTACTTAGAGTCTGTTTTCTACTCTCATTTTCCCAAAGACGACGTTTGCCGTCCATTAAGAGATTTGCCCGAGAGGAGGTAACAATCACCCCACCGGAACACCTAGGGACGAGTGGATTAATTACCGAAGCGCTCAAGCATAGAACACCAAACACCCTCCTCGAATTTTCCTCTTCCAAACGACTTCTTAGAACAAGGGTCGATCTAAGACACCAACAACTGCAGGGATAAGTAGGGGAACGGGAGCCTTTCGGTCTAAGCTGACCTCCAAAACTGCCATGTTTCCTATCCTGCACGAAGGGTGGGAGTCGAGTTGATCTTCGCATGGCCAGACGAAGGTGGAAGCTCCAAAGGTGATGTGACAGCTACTAGGGTTTTCTCAAGCACCAAATGGGAGATGCCCTAACCTCCTCTTAAGCCCCCTTTAAATAAAAGCAGCCATAGACAATAATGCCCATGCATACTTTAATTTCGAGTTTAAGCTTTAAGGTTGTTGCTATAATTTCTCATAAGAGAGATTAGTCTTGTTTCCTGTAACACTTTAACAACACTAGTAATAACAACATAAATAATGCAACTAATCTATAACATGTGTCAAATATTGTCTCATAAAAATTAATTCCTAACATAAAAGGTTAATTTGTGCATTTGTACAATAATTTAACTCATGCAACTTAATAAAATCATGTTTAACATGTATTTCCATTAATAATGCATAATATTTAGTAATCAAAGTCTAATACGTACGAATTAATAATATAAAAATACACAAATTAAGATTCTATACTCACATTGTGTAATCTTTTGTTTTTTATGACCTTTGTTTCATAAATAAATTGAGGATTTTAGATAAAAAAGAAAATACTTATATCAATTTATACCGGTAGGTTAAAATTTTCAATGTTTACAAATTGGTTTCTCAGTATTTAACATCATTGATATCTGTGTCCATATCTGTGTTCGGTTCCAACTTTTTTAAAAGTTAAAGGAAAGGTTGATATGTGTTGCTTTGTATATTGCTTTTGTATAATTAATATTTCTGTCACCAATACTGGCATCTTCCAAAGTAGAATAATGCTGTTCATTACTGTTACCAAACGTCTTTGAGAATCACTTATCTAAGGATATGTTTTGAGGAGATTTTTTATCTTCGTCGTAAATTTTTATATGTATTATTATCGTATAAATTTTTATTTTATAATTTACTATATACTTTACTATTATTTAATTAATTCAATATGTATCACTCTAACGTACATTAAATATAATTAAAAAATATTAAAACAAACGCATTCTACTAACATTATTGATGATATTTTTAATTATATTGATGGCTCTTTTGACCGGCATAAATTTGAATTCGCGATTTTCATCAGACATCATCGTTAATGATGATGTCGTCGATGGTTGTAGGCACGTACTTGTCTGCCACTATACTTGTATGGATAAATAGAAAGAGCAGGTCTATTTATTATATTTTGTGGAGTTGTGGATAGGCGTCATGGTAAGCTTTTTCGTTCAAAGTGATCTACGAATATTTGTTATTTATGTATGGATAAAAATTAAGGTTTTATTCGATAATAAGGTTCTTTAATTTTAATTAATAATAATAAAGAATTAGAATTAAAAAGTAATTTACAAATGATATTAAAATTATATAATAAATTATAATATAAAAATTTATATAATAACGATGACACTTAAAAATTTATAAGAATTTAAAGTTTCCGTTTCCAAACGAAACTTGTAAAGTACTGAAATTGAAAAGAACTGAAAAGTGATGTAATTAAAATTAAATAATAATTGTATAATAATTTAGGATAAAAATTTATATAACGACGGACGTTAGAAGTGATTTTAAAAATTTAAAAAATTAAAACTAAACGGAACTTTAAGTCGCTACTTTACTTTCAACTTACGTATATAATAAACGTTGCTCGCGCCCAATCTATATCGATTACGTTAGCTGGAAAGAGAACCTTACACTCATCTTTCGATTGATTGGCCTTCTTACTCCATTGGTGACCTCTCGCTAACAAAGGTTCGTACTAGGGTTTGAGAACTTGAAATTTATTAAAATAATCAATTGAAACAAGAATTTTTTTAAAAAAAATGCTATTTCAAGTATTGAAAATGTTCATTGATTTACTTACGTACGAAAGAATTAACCAATTGTCAGCATTGATATTAAGCATATTTAAATTTTAATATATTATTTTTTATCATTTTAATTAATATGTACTTTCAATTTCAATTCTATTTCTTCCGAAACTAAGTAGAATTCTTCTCAGATATACTAAACATATTTGGTTTCTATCATGTTTGGCTAACGCCCAACATTGAGGTTATTTTGCTCGACAAGACGGTAGTCAAAGGTATTGCATCCTTAGGGAGGTTTGTACTTAATAGAAATTAATGAAAAAGAAAATATGAAAATTTTTTATTGTTGAAATTTTAAAATTTTAAAAATGAAAAATGTTATGAGACCATCTGTATACCTTATAAAAATATAAAAAAATGTATATTTAATTTTAAAAAGGATAAAAATATTCTAATTTTTTAATATTTCAATAATAAAAATATTTTCAAATTTTCATCTTCACCCATTTCTAAGGAACACAAGCCCTCGCTTAGGCGATCGAGTTAAGTAAAGCTTAATTAAGTAATAGACACGTCAATAATAGTAACTTCGATTAAATGCATAGTTTTTATTGGTCAGATCTTGATATAAACAAGAATATTAATTTCTTTGTGTATCATTCGTAGAAATCTCGATATATCAATTCTAGAGATAAATCTACATATATAACTCATTTTTCCGTACCATTGATAGGAACAATACGTTAATTTTAAAAATAATTTGATATGTCGTATTGCTTCATTAAACGATATATCAAAAATATATTTAAATTTTAAATTCTTGTGGTTGTTGATGAGGCTGAGATGATCGATAAGAATATTCCTAAAAGGATCGGTACGTGATAAGAAGGTGGCCAGGCGTGCGTGCGGAGAGTGATGTCCAAAGAGCAAAAAGATGGAGTATTTAGCGGTGCCGCCGCGGCGCTTTGAATTGGGTTGGGGTGGAAGATCGACACGACGGCCACCGACTGCTGAATTCTGCATGTATATACGTACGTACGTATATATGCACTTGTACATCCATGCTTTAATTCAATGCTTAATTTTTCAAATACTTTACATATGAATCGATGTATATGTTTTTGAGAAAAAATGGTCTCCTGTCAAAACCAATAAATGAAACTAAGTGAGTTTTTTCACTAGTTAATTGATTTTAACAATTAAGTAAAATGTACATAATATTAAAGTTAACTCATACATACACATTAGTCATACACATACGTTATTTGTAAGGTACTGATCTAATGAAGGACTCACAATAGCGTGAGAATGCACGTGTTAAGAAAAATTCCTCTCACACTATAAATGAAATTTAAATGTTTATATCACTTGTACTCAATTATTTTTAATAGGATAAAATTCACATCTCATATCTGATCAGCATCCACCAGCGCGCAATAAGATGATGCCTCATCAGAGAGCACCAACATATATATATTGCGCACTCCCATGGGTCGCAATCCACGCACGCATATACGAATTAACTGGCCGCGCGGGCATTTATAGAGAATTAATGGAGAGCTTTAATTAATTTGTGAGGCAATGACGCCTCCCCCGTACCCCCGTCCCACCTTTAATTGAGACGTACGTGCAATATTAATGGAGTCCATGGATGACACACACTAGCTAACACCTACTTGCTCATTGCTAGCTGGTAGAAAGTATATTTAGTAACAATGTATTTTGTTTTAAACATTTTGAAGAGTTAAAAGTTAAATTTCGTTATCAACGAAGTTAAATTTTATAATAAATTATAAGATAAAAATTTATACATAAGAATTTATAATGTACGAGAGTTCATGTAATTCTACGGTTAAAGTTGAAAGATTGTTAACAAATAAAGTCTTAAATTTTAATTTGTTGTTCACCAGCAAGTAGAGAGCTAGCCACGTTGCTAGCTTGATAGCTCTAGCCTCAATGTACCCCACGGCCTGCTCCTCATCGATCTCCCTAGCTCTCACTATATATACACATGTGTGTGTGTGTGTGTGTGTGTTATAGCATGGGGTGTGCCTGCATACACATGGAGGTGTTTCAGAAGGTGAAGGCGTACGTTCTGATGGTTTTTCTGCAATTTGGGTACGCCGGAATGTACACCATCGCCGTCTTCTCCCTCAAGCGCGGCATGAACCACTACGTCCTCGTCGCGTATCGTAATATCTCCGCCACCGTCTTCATCGCCCCATTCGCCTACTGGCTCGAGAGGTACGTACGTACCTACGTCTATAATATTAATTTGATATTGGTCTGGACTTTTTATCCCAGACCATGAATATTTATATATATATATATATATATATATATAATATGTTGAAATTAATACGATGATATCAATAGTATTGGATTCAATCTATCATGACTATAAGACATAAGTCTGTCACTATAAAGTATTTATAGCTGTATTTATAGCTTTGATGAACTCGACAATCTAGTTTGTCACTGTAACATATATCAAGTATGTTATCTATAATGACAAATCGATGTATTTAACAAAGATTTGTGCTTTTAAAAATAGTAATAAATTGTGAGAAATTTGATTTAGTATTTTTTATCATTTTACATCATTTTTTATAACTTTTAAAGGTATAAACCCCCATAGTAATAGTTTTTGAACTTATAATGACAAATTTGTTTACCACTATAAAGCATATTTGATGTAGTGCCTATGCATGATCATTTGGTGTATTTATATATATATATATATATATCTCACCGAATGAAAGAAAAATGACACATGCATGCATATATATAGAGAGAGATAGATAGATATATGCATGCAAGCAAGCATGTGTTATGTATATCTATCTCTCTGGATTTTTTTCCGGTCGGTCTTCCGGATCGACTGTTTCTCTTGATTAATTAATAATCTGTGCTTAATTGCATGCTTTTAATTGATTACAATTTTCTAGGAAAGTGAGGCCGAAGATGACTGCCCTAATATTCCTAAAGATTACCATTCTTGCACTTCTGGAGTAAGTACACTTTCCCTTCCTTCCTTCTTCTACATTCTATTCATCATAATGAAACGAATGTTAGCGAAAACACATACTGGCTAGCTGCTCGATCTCATCAGAAACCAAATAGCACCAAATTAATCTGCTGGCCTGGCCGGCTTTCAAAAAGATCGAAGAAAGCTGTTGCATGCCATAGATATATATATATATATGCAGTTCACTACTTGGAACAAGCTAGCTAAGCTAGTAATTGATTTATTACTATAGGCCTGTGCTTGACCAGAACCTTTACTACGCGGGAGCGAAGATGACATCTGCAAGCTTTTCCACCGCCCTGTTTAACATCCTCCCCGCGATAACCTTTGTAAATGCACTTGTCCTCAGGTGATCATCCTTAGCTATACATGCACATACATGTGTTGTAAGTTGAAATTTCATCTCAAAATCAATTGATAATAAGTAAAAGAATTCTTCATGTATTAGATCTAGTTCATTACATACGTGAGCTATTCTAACATATCCAACTTTACGCATTACATCACAACATATGTATGTTACCCTAAATTGAAAGTGCAGGATGGAGAAGATAAGACTGAGAAGCGTATACGCGCAAGCGAAGGTGGTCGGGACGATCGTAACGGTAGCAGGAGCTGTGGTCATGATCCTGTACCAAGGCCCCGACCTGGTGTTCCCATGGACAGAGAGCTCCAGCACCACCACCCACACGGAAGAAGCCAGCCAAGATGGCGGCGAGTTCATCAAGGGCACACTGGTTCTCATATGCGCTTGTTTCTGTTGGTCCGCCTTCTTCATTTTGCAGGTATATATGTATGTATGTATGTATGTACGTATGTATACATCCTTGACCTAATCTGAAGTTGAAGGCATGGGAAATTAAAACATTGAATCATCCTCTGTCGTGCAGTCGAACACGCTGGTGTCGTACCCGGCGGAGCTGTCGTTGACGTCGTGGATATGTCTCATGGGGACGGTGGAGAGCGCAGCTGTCACGCTTGTGATGGAGAGAGGAAGAAGCGAGATATGGCACATAGGGTGGGACATGAGACTTCTCACAGCAGTCTACGCTGTAAGCAAAGGCTCCATCTGAATCACAATCACATACATATATACATACGTATATATATATATCGACCTGGGAAGCAGCGTTCACTAAGGATTTGCAGGGTGTGATGTGCTCCGGACTGGCGTACTACGTTCAAGGCATGGTGATGAGGGAGAGAGGTCCGGTGTTCGTCACGGCCTTCAGCCCTCTGTGTATGATCTTAGTCGCAATCCTGGGCTCCCTCTTCCTCAAGGAGCACATCAGCTTGGGAAAGTACGTATTACAATACTCTTACATTAATAAATTTAGATATTTAATCAAATTTAACTTGTGAAAAACCCATTTACTTATTATCAGCTGATTTTAAAATAAAATTCTACTTGATATATTAGAATCATACTTGCTTTATCCATTAGTGGAATTTCGAATATGAGATTATAAGGGGGTATTCATGTCACTGGAATTAAGCGGAATTGAATATTTAATTCCATTCAATTTAAGCGTTTGTGCTAAAGAGATAGTCAATAATTTAATTTTCAACCTCCATGAATATAAAAGGAGCTAGAGTTAGAATTGAATTCACACCTTTCCTTGTGAATTAAAGAAAAATCAACTATATTTGTTGTCTCACATAACCTTAGTAATTACTACACGATTAAATATCATTGTCTTTACTCAGTAAATCTTTTATGATCATGTACTGTCAAAATTTGATAAATCATATTTTTAATTCTAATAGATGCTCAAACACTCTCACATTAATTTTATTTTTATTCAATTCAATTCCCATTAAAAAAATGAATTCTCGTGTACAAATACCCTTTAAGTCTTAGTAAGAAACCTCTCAACTACTAATATATCACTTTAGTGATTTGTATTATTATTTTTTAAAAAAAAATATTACTTAAAAATAATTCTACCATGTTAATAAACTTTTGAATGACGTAAGATCATAAATTTAATAAAATTTTTTAACTACTAAAATATCATTTTAGTGATTAAACACTTTCACATGTTGATAACGATCATATGTATGTATATATATATATGATCGTTTTAATTAACTAATTAAACCCTACCGTATATGCCGTGCAGGGCCATCGGAGCATTCATCATCGTCGTCGGACTCTACTCCCTGATATGGGGCAAGAGCCGAGACTACGCGCTGGATCGGAAGGCGTTGCCGCTGAGCGAAGAAGGCAAGGCCGCCGCCGGCGACGAAGAGGCGCCGCCGAAGTAGCCACACCGTGGATTGTCCTTTCAGACAATATGAATAGCAATTAAAGCCCACGATGGGCAGATGAAAAATGCCAAGTTAATAATATATATATTAGTTGTCAAATTAATTAGTATTCGTGTTTTTTTGAAACGATTTATGAGCGACGTTGAGCAGAAATGTTAATTCTATCAACAAAAAATCAAATAAGAATTATAATATATGAAAAATAAATTGTTATTATTATTATTGTAGACAAGGAAAAAATAATGTCATGATTATTTTTAATTTTCACGAACTGTAATAATAAATAATAAATCATTTTTCATCACTATTTTTTTAACCAAAGAAAAACTCCTTCGCATATGAAAAAATTTTGAGAGAATGATTGAAAAGACGCTCAACTAGTTGACTAAACGTCACTCTTAAATTTAAACTTTTATTTTTTTAAATCAATATTTCAAAGCCTAATTATAAATTAATTTTATTGGAGATTTGAAACATACATGATATAAAGTCGTTGTTGATACCTCCATTTTCAAGCTCATCCAACCCACACATTTAAAGTCCCACGACAACTGATTGGACCATTAAGACTCAATTATCGTGGCGATCTCTTCTGGTCTCTGCGATTGCGACGATTCTGGCGTTGGCAATTCTGGCATTCTTCGCGCCGTTGCTTCTTGTTCTTCTCGTGCCGCTTCTGGCGATCAGTTCGTTTCTTGCGGAAAATCTTCCAGCTCCTCCTCTTCCGCTCTTTCTGTCGCTATTACCAGTAAGAATAAACACATGTATGCTTGGAATTCTCTGCCTTGAGGCATTCCGAGAAGTACAGATCATGTTGCTTGCTTAACTCATCAAGATTGGAAGATGGAGAAGAAACGCGAGAGCCCTCCATTGCCTTTCTTCGGGAGAACCAACTTGCAACGATCGGCTGCTTTGCTGTGCTTCTGTGGTTGCGTTTTCTGATCGTTCCATGTACTCGAGAAGCAAGCTTTGTTCGCCCAGGAAGAGGGAAGCACGACGAAGGTTACGATTGTTTAATCCCACATCGTTCAAACGAAACGATTCACAATTGCAAATCCCTATAAATAGATGCCTTCCTGATCCTTGTCTTCTCGTGGAGCCGTGTGGTGAACACAGAGCGAACTATTCTTTCGCCTTTTACTAAAGAATACCGTGTGTTCGTCACTTTACAGCGGCATGAACATATTTTTGGAGGTCTCCCACAGATCTGTGGGTGACCATCAATTCTTAAAGACAAGAGCTTTTTTCATTTTCGAATACTATTTTTGCCGATGCGAATAATAGCTATGACTTCGTTCTTTAATCATATTTAGTCGTTCTTGTTTAAATTATGAATCTTTTCGTGGCGTTTGCTTCGCAATGGTTTGAGATATGAATTAATTTTTGATATATATTACCTTGTTTGAATGAAATATATTGCCTTAAGTAATTTGTTATTATTAAAATATAAACCCCTGAAGTTGTGGAGGCTTACATTTAGGAGTCATTACATGATAATTAAGTATTTAGAAAGGCTAAAGTTGCTATTGCTTCTACCTTTTAAAGTGGATTAAAACTTTCTTGAAGTTGTATAAATAAATGTACCTTTTTTTTATTAATGTGACAACTTTAACATTTTAAAGCATTAACTTTAATGTAGTTAATTTCTTTAAAATTGATATTTTTAAAAAGTTACTAAAAAATATTATTTTAACAAACAAACATAACTCTCAAACTACTATTCATTCTTTGAAGTGTTACTCCTCCAAGGTACTACTACAATAGTGTTTAAGGCGATAAAACTATTTAAATTCAACTTTCATTTACTCTTAAAGATAGTCTTTCATCATGAAGTTATGATTCTAAAAAAATTAAGGAATTGCATCAAAATTTATTTGTTCAACTAATTTACTTATTTATTTTAGTGATAATAATTTTTTTGACGAATATATTTCTCAAACAAATTATCTACAAGATATTTTTATCTATTTAATAGGCTTAAACTTGAACTTATTAATGCATGTTATAAGTACAATTATGACTTACATTACATGCACATAAGGTTAGAAATAAACAAGTTATATTGTTGCAAATAGGATTTAGAAAAATTACATATCCTGTTCAATATTTTTTTAAATATTATGAAAAAAATTTATTTATATAGTGTAAAAAATAAAGTTAGTAATATTACTTTTGATAATATCTCGATAATATTGTAACAATTCTTATGTTTAAAAGTAAAATAACTCTAACAAATGATTTTAAATTATTTTATTAAAGATGCATATATCACATTATTAACTTTATTTTACAAGTTGATATTACATAAATTAAAATTTATATTAAAAATATTAAGGAGATAATAATTTTTATCACAGGTCACAGTAAACAACAAGTAGATTTTAATCTTGCATGTGATTCATTAATTTGTTATGCCACAAAAAATTACCGTTGATTTCCACATAGATAAAATTATTTATATTTAATGTTAGATAGTTATTTACTATATAAAGATCTTATTAAATCTTATTATAATTGTTATGTAACTAATTATAGTAAAGAATTAAGAGATGAGAATTTTCAAATTGTTTGTTGATTTTTTAAAAACTATTTTACGAAGCAAGAGTTAGATTATTTGGTATTTGTTATTCTACTTTTATTTATGCATTACATCATTTATATGAAATTACTTTGAAAGTATAATTTTTCATTTTTTTCTCAAATTGTAAATTTAAATTTTATGTAAATTATATGATGTAATTTTAAAAAAAAATTAAAACTTTTGTAAATTTTTATCAAAAATAAATTGTAATTTTTTAATAAATGAAATAATATACTTTCTGTTATATTATATATATTGTTTGTAATTTAGTGATATATAATTTTGTTAATGGTAATATATAATTTTGGATTTAAATTAATAATGAAATCCCACCTTTTGATGATATAAATAAATTATATTAATATTATGTTAATTACTTAATTTTTTAATAAAAAATTAAATCAAATTTGAACTGTCAATACGATCAACAGCACAATTGATTGATACGAATGTAAATGGATCATGCTTGAATTAAAGATTACTTAAGACAACACAACATAGCATAACATGAATAATACCATATTCATGCTGTGTCATCCAAAAATTTAACAACAAGACTTATTAATATTTCTAACAGACATGATTGGATCATATCCAAAGTTACGTCTAGTCTTGACATGATGACTTATTATCTTGCGTCCTTTCGGTTATGGTCGTTTCCTCCTGATGACAATTTCATAATCAAAGGTTTTATTTTATAATATCTTTTTTAACTTTTCGAAAGTAAGAAAAAATAGTTTTTAAAATTTTTAATATTAAATATTTTTTTGAATTTTTTTTAATAAACTACATCAATAATTTTAAATTTTAATAAAAATCATATCAAAGTCAAAGTCATGCAACTGATTAACCTATCAAATCCCTTCATCTCCCTTGCCATTGATGTTATCCTCCCGAAGAACAATCCTCCTTTACCTCGTGACCTGACCTCTATTAAAGCTAATCACATTATTTAACTTTGCTTTACTTGTTGCTTTTGTTTATAATAACTCTTAATTCCTACGTCCTACCCCTTCATTCATTTTTTAACTTCTTGATTTTTTTTTACGGTTGTCAGTGATTTCACTAATATATCGAATTAACTAATATAAACTTGACTTAAAAAAAATTTAAAATCTCAAATTCGATATTTCAATATAATAATTTTTTTTAAAAAAGGTCGATTTCGAACAGAAAACGTACCGGCTGCGGTGCACGTCACATCTCGAGCCCTCTCCATTCTCGTACGACGTGGGGGAACGAAGAAGAAGACGAGAGATGGACGGGCGGGGGCGTGCGGTGGCGCTGTTGCTGCGGGTGGCGGTTGCGGTGTGGCTCTGCTCCGCCGCCGTCGTCGGGGCGTTGTTGCTCAGCATCCCTGCTTCTGGTACGAAGTGCGTGTCGGAGGAGATCCACGCCAACGTCGTCGTCCTCGCCGACTACACCGCCTTGTGCGACGAACCGTCCGCCGACCGCCCCGCCGTCTCCTCAAAGGTACCGTGCCCTTCCTTTTTCGTCTTTTGATTCTTCGTTCCCTCCGCCGCGCCTTGATCTGCTCTGCCGCTGTTATACAAGAGATCTCATATTTCTACGAGTAATTCGGAGTTTGCAGTGATTCAGGGAATGATGATTTTATTGTTCTTTGTTAATAAATCTGAAGCTGCTTCAGCCTTCTCAAGATGTCACTGTCTGAATAACGAGCATTTCTTTTGAATTCGGAAAAATGGGGCCGCTAAGAGCATTCTACGATTTATATATATATATCAACTTTTTAAAATCTATCGCCAATAAAATTGTCTAAAATATATAAATGTATGTTTCTCTTTTGTAAATACTTGTTTTAGATTTAGCTTTGAATGTTGATAGATTTTAAGTTAAAGGCGTATTTAAATGCTTACAATAGCATTGAACTCTTTGCAATTCCTTAACAAAAAGGAAAAATATACGAAGAAATTAGATCTTGCTTTCTAAACCTAGCCACCAGAGTCTTTGACCACATTCACGACTGATTGAGAGCCACTCCTAGGGTGGCAAAAATTAACTTTAGTATGAAAAGTTGATGAATACATTTAAATCTGCCTTGATCACAGAGCAATGTTGATGATAAGCTAACATTTGAATGTGATTATAGTAAATTTAAATTGTGTTGATATTTATTTTATAATTTAATTAAAATATAATTATTTAAAATATAAGAATGTTAATATGATTAAAGAACATGATGAAAAAATTATAAAAAATATATATTAGGAAATTTTCACATCATCATGATAAGAAAAGTGATTCTAAGAGCAACAAAGAGTAAATCATAAATGATACATTTGTCTTGTACAGAGAACAGTTATTTATATAGAATTTAAATTCACTGGTCCGTTGATTTTCACTCGTTGAATTGTAAGTTTATGACATGATTAATTATAGGTGAACTTGCTTGAATGATTACCATGCAGGTTACATCACCATTGGGGAACACAATCCATAACCAAGAGAATGTTACTACTGGTCATTTTGCTTTTACAACCGCGGAATCTGGAACCTACCTAGCATGTTTCTGGATTGAAGGAGGTCTTCAGAATAAGATGGGTGCAAGTCTGAACCTTGAATTGAGGACTGGGGTTGCAGCTAAGGATTGGGAAAGTGTAGCAAAAAAGGAGAAAATTGAGGTGTATGATTTAACTAAAGCATTTGTTTTTTTCACGTAGAATGGATTTATCCATTTGCTTTATTTATGTTGTGATTGTTGTTTGGCATGAATTAGGGTGTTGAACTAGATCTTAGAAGGCTAGAACTAGCAGTTGAATCCATCCATGAGAACTTGCTACATTTGAGAGACAGGTTTGTATTTCTTGGTTAAATTGGTTGGCTGCAGATACACAGGCTACAGCACCCATCCATGATTTATGATCTTGAGTCATTGTGAATGCAGGGAATCAGAAATGAGGATGGTCAATGAAAGAACCAATGCCAGAGTTGCATGGTTCGGTATGATGTCCCTGGGTGTTTGCATCGTGTCTTCTGCCCTGCAGTTGTTGCATCTCAAGTCATTCTTTCAGAAGAAAAGGATCATTTAAGTTAATATTCCCACTACAGCAGGATCTTTTTCTCTCTGGTCCAAAGAATTTTGGCTTCCTTTTGTGACAACCATTTCTCGATAATTTTTCTTCAATTCTACAATGGAAATGTATAGATGTTTATTTATGGAGTCTATATTTATTTTCTGAAGCATCGTCTATGGCAATGGTGATGCTTGTAGAGATGAGAACTGGTCGAGCAAATGGAACAAATCCAACTCTTGGAATGACTCAAAGCAACCACTTTCCAAATGATGGCTACCTTTTTTACTGAATGTTTTTCATTGATTCGGGTTTGAATAAATTCTTTTTTATTTAAAATAGGTGAAATTTGGATATTGTTTGAAAATGAACTTGTCGTCTCTGTTGTGGAACATGTTCTTACCTGAGGCTTTCTTCGTATGTGTTTGCTTCAAGAATGAGGAATTCAATGTGGTATTTCCTAGATAAGTACACGGAGAAAAAATAGGTAACCAATGGATTCACATTGCTTTATTTATTAGACTTTAGAAACATTATTGATAAAATATGATTGATACTCAAGGTTGTGTAAATATTGTATGATTGATACTTAAGAACACTTGGTTGGTTTTCTTTGCTAGAATAAATTGTATGATTTGTGAATGTTTTCTTAATAACAGTTGAATAATGATGTTGAGTGATTATGAGCTTAAGCAATGTACAGTACTTGTAAAATAAAAAAAACATCACATAATGTGACAAGTGCATTGTTTGAGAGTGTTTTTTATTGAATGTTGTGAGACATTGGTCAACCTGATCATAGAATAAAAACCGTTGACATCATATGCACCATATCATACATTGTTTCTGCAACTACGATAAGTTGAATGTACAGTACATTTAACCTCCTAAGAAATTTTATTTTAAAATCAATTGATTATAAATAAATAAATTTATGATTGTATAAATTCAATTTCATTTTTCAACTTAATCAATGTAAGACTATTCTAATACTTATCTTATCATTGAATAAGAATTTTTTATATACTTAACAACAAGTATCTATAAGTAAATATACATGAATTTAGTTCTAATACTATGTTAAAATTTTATCATAAAACTAATTAACTAAAAATGAAAGAATTTATCATTATATAAATTTAGATTTAATTTTTATTTTAACCAATTTGAGATTATTTTAACAATGGTAACTCTCAATTTAATTTGAAGAAAACATGATTCAAATATTCTCATTTGTATACATTTATTAAATTTTTCTTATAGAATGATTGAATTTTCATTAAGTTTATCAATATTTGTTTTACTGTGTTAGTTAATGGGCATAGAAAAGCTCATATACTTGGCTGCTGTTATCCTTTTCCACTGAACCATTTAAGGAGTTGTCTAGGAATGAATTTCAACTCTAACTTCAACAGAGAATTGTACTTTTGTAACTTCAAATTGAAGTTATACAACTCTAATTTAGTAATAACTTTAATTTAAAATTATAAAAATGCAATTCTCTACTAGAACTAAAGTTGATAAACTCTTTCCCAAACGGTACCAAAGATAATATGATAAGAGTGACAAGTTTTACTTACAAAATCTTCTAGACTGAAACATGTTAGGGTTGAAAATCATCAAATGACAAACGTGTTGTAAAGAACTAGGAAAAAGGATACCATACAAGTAATTGAACATTCAATTCCCAGAATATTAAAGCCAAAACATTCGTAAAAACCATGAATGATTTGGAAAATTAATATATTGCAATTTCAAGGAATAATTGAAAAAGGAAATGGAAAACTGATTCAACTAGCTTTCTGCATTTTACTAAGCAAAATTAATTCCGGCAAAGAATGGAAAGACATGACAACCGGTTAAAATTGTAGCCATGAAGAACAAATGAACGATCGAATTTAGCAGCATGGGTACTTCAAACCCAAGTTCAGCATCTCAAGTGTTCTTTTTATTCAGATGTAATTTATTCGATGCGTACAACATTTTTATTCATATATGCAAATTTGCATACCTCCTCAAAGAAGTCGTCAGCAATGTCTTGACAGTTCCTCATTTGGGAGATTCTGATTACCATCTTCTTTAGGTTCTGGCCGTACCTAACCAATGACTCAAGTGTGTTCAGCTTCTGCTCGGCGTTCAATGGAGACCTCACGGTAACAATTACTTCTTCTAAGAAGGGTATTCTAAAATCAAAATCCAACTGCAATCAAGAAATATTTCAGTCATGGAAGATTGATCCAAAAACTACAAACTACTCACTTAAACCATATAGACAAAAGCTTACATTTCGCAAGCTGTCCTTTTGGCATAGTGCAGCAAACATTGCACCATGGATTTCAAAATAACGTAGTTTTGTGTGATTGTTAAAAAACTCAACCAGATCAACCTGTGGGAATGGCAGAAGCTTGTCGAAATCCCCACAAAACTCCACCTTCATTACTAAGTGTTTAACACAGCTTGCACATTGTAGAATAGAGCTTAACGCATTCCAAGTCCACTGAACACCTCTAACAGACAAGTACTCAAGACACTCAAGTTTCCCAATGTCTACCTTGCATACTCGACCTGGAAAACACAAAAGATCAGGATGAGCAGTAGATGACGTTATAAGTATGTGGAACCGACTGTATGAGCACTTGTAGAGATAATAATGCTTGTTTATTTTTGAATACCTGTACTAGTGGATTTACTGTACTGCACTTAATACACTCAATACAAGTTTTTGGAACTAGAATGGTAATCCAGAGAATTGAAATGGGTAAATCTATACACAAAATTTGAGAATTATACTCTATGTTGTAGGGATCCGACCAACACTCATCCTAAAGATGCAAAATTTTAAGCTACTCCCACATTCACCACAAAAACCAGCCAAATCGATTAGCAAAAACTGAGTTATGATATGTGACACGTCGTAATACATGTGAAATCACAGAGACAAATTCAGGCTTTGGTAACGTAAGCTTATCATCGTATAAAAATACAAATAAACAAACTAAAATTTTTGAGTACAGAATATTAGAACATGGTTGGAAACTCAGAACCAACTCAAGACTGCATATTTTGGCAATAAACCATGCTTAACATGGTAGATAGACAGACAAGTGTGGCAATCGCAGCATATAATACAGAATAAGAAACCTTTGTTACAAATCCCGAACCAGCTTGGTACTTCATAGAAGGCCTCAAAATTCTACCAAAGTGCGGTTTGAAATTCAAGTTAAGTCATTTTTTTGGGAAGAATCCTAAAAGATTAAAAAGAACTAACATGAAGCCTGTACGATACATCAGAAGATAATAGAGAAATTTTATGGAACAACCAGTATGATTGGCTTGTATCCCTAATTAAGTTCAACGATCAAAATTCTCTATCAGACCCATAAGCCACATGCAGTCTATTCTAAGATTTTAACATTCAGATTTAACGAATGGGTAAATAACCAAAGAAGATTACCTGATGCTTTAGAAATAGAAACACTCCTTAGCGAGTGGTTTTCGTTAACATGAATCCAGGTAAATCCCTGGACTTCAAGCACTCGAAGCATCGGGCAGTTGATCGAAAGAGAACAGCTCCGCAAACCCAAAACATCCAACCTACAATTCTCCAACCGTGGTAACTCCACATAGACCGCCCGGGCACCTTCGCAACCAAGCAACGCCAAATTGATCAGATTCGGGCAAGTCTGAAGTGCGTCCAGCAAAACACTGTCCCTGACACTGACGCTGACGATCTCCAACGTGTGGAGCTTCTCGAAGGTAGTCCACTTGGGCGTTCTGGTCAAGCAAACGCCCCAGAGTTTCAGGGACTCCAGCCCCTTGACAAACTCGATGCAGTCCAGCTTGCTCGTCCCGGGCTCCACGTCATCCACCTTCGTATCATTGATGGTGTCCATCCGTAGCTCAAGCCGGCGCAGAATGCAGCTCTTCTGCGAGAGCCAGGACGCGAGGCTGGCAGCGGAGAAAGGGCAGTAGACGATAAGCTCCTCGAGGCGCAAAGCCGACTCGATCATTCTCCCTACCGATGCGTCGGCCAATGCCCTCTCATAGCCGTCGAGGAAATTGCGTGGGAAGTAGAGTGACGGTAAGTAGGGAACAGACCCCTTCCACCTCTTGGACACGCAGAGGGACGCCGCGATATCTCGCGCGTTGCTCATCTGCGACAGGATGCGTTCGATGATAGCATCGGGCACGGAATCCATCCTCCCCGCCTCCCTTCTGCAAATTCACAACCATAAAACCTCAAAAAATAAGCTAAATCGAAGATCTCAGCAAGCAATCTCCAACCAGATCCACACATTCTTATCGCTTGAGAAGATGCCGTAGCCGAAAACGTACGATCGACAGAGACAGACGCGGAGGAGAACGGAACTTACGGATGCACGCAAACCGCAGAAGCGAGAGCCGTCGGCCGTCGGCCGTCGGCGTCGTCTCCCTTCGGCTGCCGCTGTGCCGGTGGTGTACTTCTAGTCTTCCTCGTCTGCGCTTTTGGTGCCGTTGGCTCAACAATACAATGCCATCACCATATCACAGGTCCATGTGAATCGAAGATGATGTGCTGCTTAAATAGGAGAGAGAAAGAAGAGAGAGAGAGAGAGAGAGAGAGAGAGGGAGAGATGGGGATCAAATTTTTGGGATTCAAATTTTAAAACGAGGAGGGGAAGGAAGAAGAGAGAGAGCGGCCGCAGGGCGGCGGAGGTCGAGGCGGACAAGGGCCCGCCCTTTCCGCACCATTTCGAATTTCAACCGCTCGGCTGGCGTAACAAACTCCAAATAATATCTAACAATTTGTTTTTCAAATTCTACTGTAATTATTACGTATAATTAACAACGGTAAAAAATTTACATCATTTTATTAACAAATATAGTTAAAAATTTCATTTACAAATAAAAAAATTTATTTTTTATAAATTTTTATTTATAAACCTTTATTTTATAATTTATTATATAACTACAAAATTATTTACGAAATTACTTCTAATTTGTTGAACTTAATTGGAACACTTCGTTGCCAACAAAATCAAAGTCTGTTGTTATATCATTTTCACTTAAAATCCACCACCACCGTGTTTTTACTAATTTTAGAAAAAATAAACAAACTCACCATGGCATTCCAAGAGCTTAGAATTTAAAGAAATTCTCGTGACTATTAAATTATCACTTCAAGGGTTACACGCGACAAAATGTTACGAAAAGAAATTAGAAGAATATAAAAATAGAAAGAAAATTTTAAATCTATTGAAATACAGAGAAATTTTACCAAAAATAAATAGAATTTGTTTCAATCGAAATACAAAATAAGTAAGAATATTTAAATAAAACTTTAAAAATACTGGTACAAATCAATCAAAGTTTTAATACAAGTGATTTTAATTAATTAACTGAAATTTTTTATCTTTCTCACCTACACATGATAATATCTTTACATATGTAGGCTTAGTTATCGTTACATTCCATTAGCTTGAACTCTTAAGGCCCATCACTTTGGCAATACCTATTGAATGGGCCAAATGGAGTATACCCTCTTTTAAAATTAGTAAACTTTATTTCCCCCTCCAATGTGGGAAAGACACCCTCATGGGCCTTTAAAACCTATCTGCTCATTTACCCTATAAGGTTAAGTCCAAAGGCCCATTAACAACACCAGCTCCTATGGATTGGTGGCCATTGAGGCCCGTTTCCCCGGAAAGGAATACCTTTTATGGGCCGTCAAGGCCTACTTCTGTTTTTTCCTTTAAGTTGGGCCCATAAGACTCATTCACCATTCCTCTTATTTGGGTTGGGCCCAAAAGGCCATTAACAATCTAGTCAGATCGGATAAGTTTGCCACGTCTATCAAGCACATGTGAAAAATCACTACTCCAATGCCTTATCATTGATTGCCATATCATCCTAGTCGACACATGGTAAATATGTGGCTACATACGTGGCCTAGGTAGCCAATTCCCTTAAAATCATTTTATTAATTATTTGAATTAAATCTTTAATCACATAATTAATCATAAGATCACTTAAAGAGAATTAATTGCTTAATTCAGATTTCCCAGGCTTTTAATTAAACCAATTTGCACTTAATTGATTGGTCAAATTGAGTTTAATTAACTAGTTAGCTCAAATTAGCTAGTTAAACTAAGCCAAAGTAACTAGTAAGATTAACCCCAAGCTTCACTCTGGTCAAACAAACCAAGCTCATCCACCAAACCAATCGACCCGAGCCCAACCTACATCTGGACCACACCTAGGTCACACCACCATTCACACCAATCCTAAGCTCACCACCAACATTAGTATTTTGAGTCAACCACCCACACAATCGATTGCACTAGCCGCTCACCCATACGGCACTAGCCGCTTGCTCGCAAACCAAGCCTGCTTGATCACACCACACACATCCTTGTGCACGCCAAACGCACATGATAGTCTCCTTCCTTGTGTTTGATGAGGGACACCAACTCTGTTACACCATTGATTGAACCCTCGAGAGCTCACCCAAACTTGCGATTTCTTACTATTTTTCGTTGTCACTAGTTGTGTAAACCATTGTTTGCTTAGAATCATGATTTCTCATGAGAATTCGAGAAAGCCCAATGTAACCTTGCTTGAAATGGGAAGGTCCTAAGGACAAAACGAAGAGTTGGGATGGAGAGAAAAATAGGGTGAAAAGTATAAAGACTTAAAGATTCAAGTATGAAAGACATGAACACATGAAAGACTTGAAAGATGAAGGGCCAAAGCTAGAAGCTCATGAATAAATAAAGTTTCAAGTGTGAAAAGACAAGCATGGAGGCATCATTGGGACATCAAACAAAGGCTAAGTACAACACTTAGAACACTATTTTAAGATACTCATTTAAATCTTAAGTCCATATCTACTAAATATTCACATAGAGAAAAACGTTGTAACGAAATAACACCATTGTTACAACAATTTCTACTAGAATTGCTTTAGGCCCAAAACTTCAAAAAATCATTATAACAGGAAGCTCTTTTGTTATAACGATTTCAATATCCTTGGAAAATCTCAAAAACAATTCCATGAAAATCATAGGAAAAATCATTGCTAATGACTCACGATTTTTTACATGCATGGGCAAGGTATTTTTTACAACTTAAATTCATTACAACGATGAGATAAATTGTTATAACGATTCTACTTCTTGCCCAATACTTAGGAAAAATCTTTGAAAAATTCATAGAAAATCATGAAAAATCATTTGCCCATAGGATTTTAAACAATCCCATTATTGACATTGGGGTAACCCATTTTACAGCAACGAATTGGAGATTTGTTATAATGAATCTTCTTCCCAAAATACATAAATTGGATCTTATATATGTAAATTGTTATAACGACTTGAGGATCGTTATAACTAATCTTCTTCGTGGAACTTAAGGAATTCTTTTTATAGATTTTTGTTATATCGGTGAGTCTTAGGTATAACGATTTAGTAACTCATTAAAACAGAAACTTTCAAAACATGAATTGGAATAACATTTTGACAATCAAATTGGTCATTACAGATATATGTCCGTTTTAAATGTTGCTTCACAAAAACTACTTTATGTAATTTTTATAGGATTGCAAACTTAATTGAAATTCCAGGGACTAATTGCAAATTGTGCTCAAAAGAAAGAATTTCGGTGAAGTAGCAAAATATTTATGCTCAAATGAAGGAATATCGTTGGTGAAGAGCAGAGAGTAAAGTTTAAAATATCTATATGGTTTCTTATTTGTGTTTGATTAGTTAAGTTTGAATGGATTATTATAAGTGTGTAATTATTTTTGGGAATTTTGCACGACGGCGTGAGTGGGATTGCAGCCATTTGAATGCTAAAAATGTGTGTTTATAATTGCAGGTTTTATTATAAGGTTTTTTGCAGTTTGAAATCTTAATTTATGAATGTGGATTGATGCAGACTTTATTATGAGAATGCAAACAGATTCGGTGAGGTGATTGATGCTAATTTTTAGTACAAGTTAAACAGATTAGTGCTGTTATATTAGTGCAGAAATTTTCCAATGGCTGAAGGATTTATTTTTATTTAAAACAATGACGGCAAAGTTTGCACGTTTGGGCTGCAGTTTTTTTGTGTGGATTTCGTGGCTGTTGGATTGGTGAGTATTCGATGCAGAATTAGTGTGCTTCAATTGCAGATTTTGAGTGTGTTTTAGGTCTGAAATTGTGTTTCGATAGTTGCACTTTGTTGTTGGAACAAGTGATCGATTTTTAGTTTTGTTTTGTTTCTTCTATGAAAATCTTAAGATATGTTTGAGGAGAGTTTTAGGCAACTTCACGAGTTAAATAGAATTGAAGTTTAAATTAATTTCAAAAGTAAAGTTATAATTGCACAATAATTAAAATAATAAAAGTTTTACGTTGAAATTTATGTAATAATAATGATGTTATAAATGATTTTGAAAATAGGAAAAAATTGTTTGTAAATGATATCTTAGTTTAAATCATAACTCCTTGTGGAATACAACTTATATTTGCTTGTATTACAATTAACATTGTACGGTAATTGAATGTAATAGTTTACTTTATTCTTCTTAGCACCAACTTTAAAATTTTCACTATTTTTTGATGTTTTAATAAAGGTTGACACCTTAATCTTTACAATTCTCGACAAAGTAACAACTTTATCTTGTGTAAGACACCAACCTTATCCCCTCACTACAACTCGAAGTTTTTTATTCATAGTTTTAAAACATAACAGTGAAAGCACAAAACAAGCAAAACCATACAAAAGATTTTGCAAAGAAAAACACAAGACTTCACTTTATGAACAGACAGGAAAAGCAGTAGCACAATAAACACAAATAAACTCGTGCTTTCTTCTTCCATCGATCCTTTATTTAAATCCTTTTTCTCTTCAGCATTTTTGGTAATTAATTTTTCAATCAAGGATCTTGATTTAATCGTGATCGTCCTTTAATTCTGCAATTCTGTTTGTATTATTTCTTTATACGTAACTTGTTTAATCTCTTCAAATCATTTATAGTTGATCCTGTAAGATAAATAGCTGATATATAAATGACATAAATTATTTCCATAATTGTTAGTCAAAGATAAAATATCAGTTAACCCACAAATAATATCGATTTACTCAATAATAACATCAGTTTACCCGATAAAAATTTTGGTTCCTCCAAAAATATATTCAGTTCAAACATTCCGAGATTTGTTGATGTCATCAAGAAATTTGTAAATAATTTCAGTTTAGCCGTTCAAATTTGTCAAGTTACCAACAAAACTCATGGTATTTTTTCTGATGGCAACTTCTGTGTCCTGGAATCTTACTGACATCAACAGTGATATATGTAAAATGACAGATATAACCGAAGTCCAAACGGATTTTCCATTTAAGTACAGTGATAAAACCGTCCAATAAGCATAACAACTTTATTATGAAATTCATTAAATAGAATCGTAATTTATTTATATAAGAATATTAAAACACCTCTATAAAATTTCTTAAAAATATCTTTCAAAAAAACTTCTTCCAAATTTCAAACAAGGAAGTAGAAGTAAAAGACTAGAATTGAATTGAGTTAAGAACAGATAAATTACGTTGTAATGTGATTTTTTTGTGCAACAGGGTAAACCTAGTTTTCGCCTACAAAGCACTCTACACTTGAATACAATATAGGTTAAGGATCATTTCCTTCGAGAATATTGGCACAAATTGTCTAGTATTTATGTATGTAATAACAATTATGAAAATTTACAATTACAAATGACAACATTCAGATGTTGATATTTTTATTAATTTACACATTCAAGATAAATTATATAATAACAATCTACAATAATAACTTATAACATTCATTAACTACATAATATTGTAAATTTCAAACATATCAATACATTTACATAAAATACTTCGTAACAGTATCATAGTTTTTTTGAAAAAATACATATAAAAATCACAAATTTGTATCATTCCACATCGACTTCATAATATCTAAATGCATTTATCAACAATTTCTTTTTTCATAATCACAAATTTGTATCATTTCTATTAAACTTGTTCAACTACAACTTTCACTTCAGAGACTTTTTCCATATATTTAGAAACATCTAAAACATATATTAGAGGTTTATTTTCACCCTTGATGAATTCATTGAATAAACTTCACGTTTGAGGTGTATCTAATCTAATGAATAAAAGAGAAATATTATTTGGAAGAGACAATCACAGCACCATTGCTGTGTTTAGTCAATGATCTTCTACCCACAGACTTTTTCTTGGCGGAGCTTTTTATAGAATAGAGCATTCATTTAAAGTTAATGGTTGGTAAAGGAACATGGCTGGGATAATTCATGGAAAAGATTGTGAAGGGAAGAGAAATATGAAATAATAAAATTTATTTTAGCAAAATAAGGATCCAAGAATAAGGGTCCCAAACAAATATTTCCAAAGTAAATCATAAGAGATTGAAGAAATAATGGCTATTTATCAGCCTAAGGCATTTGTTTGCATGGTTCCAAAACTTCATAGGAGTTGAAAACTGATTTTTAGTGGAGACAGATTGAAACACATGTTTGTCGAATAATTTAACTCTTAATTTTTTATTCCAAATATAACCTTGACAAAAATTAATAAATGCAATAATCGTTATTTATTTTTCAACTACACTAATGAAATATTATTACTATAAAAAATAACACATATTACAATGACAAGTTTCATTGGCGAAAATTTTTTGTATTTATTTTATAATCACTTTATTTATAATAGTACTGCTATGACTTTATTTATAATATAAATAAAATAATAATGATAAATACAATGAGGATATTTTGATTATTTCACTATTAAAATTAATAGCCCCAAGTGAGACTTGTTTAAAAACAACTTTTGTCCAACTCTAAAATGCAACTACAATGAACAATAATTGAAGTTAACTCTAACTCCTTATACCATGCGGAATTGATGTGTTTGACAAGGTTTTGTTAGCTTAATTCTCAATAATGTTAAGTGTTGGGAATTGGTATAAACAAATACAACCTAAGATGTCACTTAGAACTCTTGTACACTAGAGATTCCAACTCATCCTATTCAATTACTGCACCTTTGTCATGCTTGTAATGCAATTGCAATTCATCTTTTCATGACGACAGGCATAATGCCCCCTTGCGGCAATTCAACACAACAAATCGCTAGGGAAAAGGCAATGAAAGAACTTAATTGACGAATACAAAACATTCAGATCAACCGTTCAGGAATGAGGGTAGTTAAATTAGCAAAATGATAAATACTCATAGAAGGTTATCCTTGAACAGCAGACATATAATGACATAAATGCATTACAATTTTCTCTATCTTATGATTCAAAAAAGTCAAAAAATGGGGGCCTTGCATTTTGCAGTCTTAAGTTACAAATTACAAAATATAATGCATCAGAAACAGCAAGAGCAATCAAAAGGGCAGAGAGCTGTACCTCCAGCATTGGGATTGTTGATTCCCAGCTCATCAGCAGAATACATAGTCAGTCCATCATTTGTTGTCCTCCTGTTCTTCTTCCTATCCTTCCCAACCACATCTCCCACACCAAACAGCTCCCCTCCCTTATGTTTCTTCTTCCTCTTCTTCTCTCCCACTTCCACACCCTTCTCGTTGCTGTTTTTGTTCTCTTTGTTGGTGTTCTTTTTGTTCTTCTCTATGCCCTTGAATATCTCATCAATCTCATGCCCAAACTTCCTCTTCTTTACAGAGGTAAAAGCTGGAGTGGGGTTGTGAGTGAGAACTTCAGCATGTTCTCTCGCAACTTCAGGCTTCTTGTTCTTATCTTTTTCCCTTTTGTGAATGGAAGACAAAGGTTGCATGAAGATTTTGCTACCGGAGATTGGAGTCGCCATGGAAGGATTTCAGATTTAAAGGGAATCCCACACCACCCCTCCTTTCTTTTCAAGTCTTCCCCTTCTCTCTTTCCTTTTCAGAAATGAAAACTAAATGTCAAAACTAGGCTAAGATCGTGTCATTTTATTATTGTGTAACTTAGACTTTATAACAAGCTAGACAATACAATGAAAACAAGGACTGAATAGCCAAGAAAAAATCTGATCTATTCAAAAGTAAACTAGGCATAGCAACATGCAAATATTATTTCCTGTCAAAAAACATACAAATATTATTTACAAAAGATGCAGATCTAAATGTTCTACAGTCAAAGGCTGCTTATGGAACCAAGTTATCTGATTCAAACTTTCAGAACACCAAAAATTCATACCACAGTATGGTTAAAAAAAATTAACATTTTCGTTAAAAACAGAAAGAGCGTTAATATTTGAACTTGGGGGAAAATTAAGAAAGGAAAATTCCACAGAATAATTATATAAGTCTTAAACCATAGAGCAACAGATGTGGAGTAGTGTCTTCCTTTTTCAAGCTTGAATGATTGGCCTATTTCAAATAAGTCATCAGTGTCATAGAAATTCAAAATAGAATCAATTAGTTTTCTTACATATATTGCACAGATTTTCTCTTAAAAATTTACATGACAAATCTACAATCCTAAAAGCATGATAGTTACTATAATAATTGTTTCCCAAAACACCTAGAGAACCAACACTTTACATTTCAAAGTCTTCAAAATCAGTAATCCTTAATAAAATTGAAAATGGGCATTAGATAGTGTACACCCTGCAAACTAAAATTCCCTTAATTAATTTCTTATAGATTTTCTTGCAAGTTATCAGCAATGCAACATGAAAAATAACTACAACTAATGAATTTTCTTTTACCTTATGGAAGATTGTGGCCAATGACTACAAGTGACACTCAGCAAGGATGATACCTAAAAGTAAAATAAAATAGAGGTGATGCGTGACCCTAGGCCACCTAGTATGGAATGCAAATTTCTAATCCTGGTGTCTAATTAAGAGTATTCCATAAATTAATTTCAATTTCTACATTTATAGTTTTTTCATATAGATATTTTCATGACCTATGAAATGTGAGTAGAGCACAACAGACGTAAATTTTTGATCACAACTCCCCAAATCCACATTTTTAGCAACAAATAACAATTACACGTCATTACATCAAAATAAAACATTGTCATCGACCATACAATCAACATCATAACAAACCACTGTCCATCAAGCCCTAGTGAATGAATCGTACCACAGGCAGTCCACCCAAACAAACCACAAAGCAACGAGCAAGGATTCAAAAATCACCAATCTGGATTGGTTTTGCAACTGGATGATACATAAATCACCTAGATTTTTGAGATGCTCGGAAGGCCAATTCTGCCAATCCGTGACAATACAGCAAAGGGGAAAGTTGTTCCTCCTTCAAAGTCTAGAAAGATGATGGAAAGCAAGGGCATGGAAAAGTAAATCCACCTAGTCAGAGGGCTCATTGTGGGGAGACAGTTTAGGAGATGTGGATGTTGAAGCATGATGATGACCCACTCAACGTGGGTGGGGCACCTTACGCAACAATCACAAATGTTGAAGAGCACCAAGGGGTGGGTGCACACTAGACGGTCACCTCACGGTCAGCTCGATCGAAGGCTGCCACCGCAAACGGTGAAGTAGGGTTTCCACTTGTGAGATGAGCAACGCAAGTGGGGGGCAGATGTGCACAAAAAATGAAGGCGGGTTTTTTACGTTAGATTGAAGAAAGTAATCAAATCACTTTGCATTTTTCCATGTAGAATTGGTTGAAATGAATTGACAGGAATTTATTTTTTTAGTAGAATTGAATTGGACAAAAATGAATTTAGTATAAAGATATTTGTATACCTTTCAAAATTAAACAGACTAGAAATTCTCATGGTTGGACGAAAGCACATGAGAAAGTTTGAATTAGTTGAATTCTAGACAATTCAAACCTCGTAAGACTAAACTTCATTTTTGTCTTAAACTGAAAAGTGAACAGTATCGATAGAAATGAACTATATCAATTTCACCAACACAAGTAAGTAATCCATGTGAATTGAATTCATTTCAATTCAATTCTCATGAATTCCATGAACACAAATGAGACAATTTAAAAGTTTTAGGATTTTTAAATTTTTTTTTAAGATATTAGATTTAAATTTTTATTAAGAAATATTTTATTCAAATCTATTGTGAATTCATAACTACCAATCTTTAGTATTAATACTTGTCAAAAAAAAGTATTTTCAAAATAAACTCATGATCATTAATAATTAATAATTAGTTATTAATTAATTTAATAACTAATTTTAAAATCAATTTAAATATAACACTAAATAAATTACATGAAAATCAAGATGAACAAAAATTAAATTCAAATAAAAATAATAAATTACATTTAAAAGAATTATATTTCAATAAAAATAAAAAGTTACATTACATGATTTACAACCTTTGGTTTATATATAATTTCTTGGTTACTTTTAATATTAGGATGACTATCCCCTAATACTTAGGTAAAATCATTCATTAAATCATTATATTATTCAATATTTTCACTAATATTAAACATTTATTCGCAAGACGTTAGAATTGTTAGTAAATTTCTAATCATTAAAGAAAAAATAGGAAATATCAAACTTTGTTTTTTCTACTAATCTATTATATCAAATTGGTCTAATATTAGGATGTTAATTCCTTAAATATTGATGATTAGTGCAATTCAAAGTATTTAATGCCTAGTTAAATATTGCAAAGGAAGATGATGGACTAATGGACAACCTTCCTTATTTTTCTAGTAATTTCTAAGATGTTATCATTGATGATGATGATGATATTAAGAATATGAAACTTATGTTGTTTGTATTTTATATCTTTAGTATATAAATCAAACATTTTATATAATTTTGCTTATAGATCTAAATTGGGTCATGTTCAATCGTGTTGACACAACCCGATATGGTCAAACCGTACTATTGAAAGTTTTCCACTCTCTCGCCCTCTTTGTTCCTCTCGTTGTTTGAAGCTTAAGGTTTAAGATTTGGCCTGTGATACTCTCATTATCTACAATGGTGACTCAAGCGGTGGAATCGATGTAATGTTTCAAGCAAAAGGCCTTGCAAGTGTGGCCACAATTTGATCAAGATCAACGGCATCTTGATAGAGTTGGTCCAGCTAGCGGTGCTATGCTACAAGGCCTTTGAGCCCATCCTCCTCGATTGTCACTACTTTATGAGCATGGACGTGAGAATCTGTTGATGAAAAGTGGATCGCCGAAGGAGATTCTGGCAAGATTGATTGGGACTCTGATAGTGGTAAATTCTGGTAAGGATTTGCAAAATTTTTCACTTTACTCTTCTTCACAAATCCTCCTACATTATTTATAAGGGAGCAATGCTACAACCACTCCCTCCGCCCCAACCACTCCCATGTTTTTCTTTTTCTCCATGTCGCCTAAAAATGAGGACGCATGTCCTCCTGATTTTCTTAGGTGGGCGTGCGAGAAGTGGTCTTCGTGGCCATTCCCTCTACATCTCCCATTTGGCCGCGAAAACCACACACATGCAATTTCCACCATACAAGAGATGTATTCCATTGTCACTATCACTATCCATAGAGAGCATAGTGTATTCAACTTCCACTCTTATTATATGTGGAGTATTTAATCATTTTCATTATCCATGAAAATATTCCTTAATCCCATCAAGCCTACAAACTTGATGAATCTTTCTATCAATATCCTTTTAATCAAAGGATCAGCCAAAATATCTTCCATAGAAATATAAGTGATTTTCACTTCTCTCTTTACAATATCATGTATATAGTGATAATGTACATCAATATATATTCCTATTGAACTATTTTACCACTATTAATTATACTAATTGCTGCTTAATTATCATAATATATATCTATTGGATCATTTATCAAATTAAGATTTAAATCATTCAAAAACCTTTTAACCATATAATGTGTGTGGTTATTGTACTATAGGCAACATATTCAACTTCTTGTATGTATTTCGCTACACAACTTTACTTTTTACTTCCCCAATATATAATCACTTCCAAAGATAAACAAATGTCTCGATGTAGACTTTCCATAATCTTTTTCACCACCAAAATATGCATCTAAATAACCAAGCATATCAAGTTCTTCCGCTTGAAAAGTAAACTTATGATACAATGTTCTTTTTATATATTTCATAATTCTCTTTACAACTTCTCAATGTGTTGTTCTAGAATTACTTTGATATTTGCTTACTAAACTAACATATGTCAAGTCCAATATAGTATACAATATAACATACATCAAACTTTCGATCGCTTAGACATAAGGTACTTTCAAAGGTTGTTTTCTTGTTTCAAGACACTGGTCCTTAATCTTTTCCCATATACATATGGTGTACGAGTAGAAGTACTATTCTCCATTCCAAATCTTTTAAGTATCAAATATAGATATTTTTCATGATTCATAGTTAGTATTCCTGAATTTCGATCCCTCTAGATATGTATTCATGAAGACTCGCAAGAATATAAATGATAATCATTCATCCATGAAGGTTGAAATCTCATTCTCTTATTACCAATGCGAGTGTGTGGATCATTTTTATCTTTCATGTTCTATCGAACATGTTCATGACCACTCAATATCTCTATGGGTTCATCTATCTTCTCAATATTAGGTTGTTCCTCCTACTCAATTCCAGGAGTTAATTCTATTGAATCATTGAATAAATGTTCCCTATCATTATTAGATTCTTTTTTTTCTTCTAATATTGTTTAAATTCTATTGAATTATATTTTCCACCTTTATCTGATCTTAACACCTTAATATTTTTTCAAGTTGCTTTTCTACTTCCATTTTATATTTAGTTGAAACATGATTTTCTTTATTAACCCTAATGACAAATTACATGGTATATATATACAACAGTAAATGGGTAAACGAATCAGGGTTCATTAATCCAACACTCCCCTTTAAGCTAAAAGGTATATATCGAACATTCCCAGCTTAGTACAAAAATTGTTAAATACACCAATACTAAGGCTCTTAGTAAAGATGTCGGTAGTTTGGTCAAAAGATTGAGTGTATGGCATGCATATAAGTCCACATTCAACCAACTCTCGAATATAATGACAATCAATCTTAATGTGTTTAGTTCTCTCATGGAATGTATCATTACTGTCGATACAGATGGTGACCTGGTTATCGCAGTGCATCACCATAAGAGTGGGTACCTGAACATCTAACTTAGTAAGGAGGGATCGAAGCCACATCAATTCACTAGCAACCTAGGACATGACTCTGTATTCTGCCTCTGCATTAGACCTAGATGTCACATTCTGCTTTTTACTTCTCCATGTCACCAAATTACCTCCAACATAGGTACAATATCCAGAGATTGACCTTCTATCACCTTAACTGCCTCCATAACTGAAATTTTTGTATGCCATGACATTGAGATGACCATTGTCCAAGTACATCAACCCTTTTCCCAGATTATTTTTCAAGTAAGATAGCACATGTAAGGCACCATGCCAATGAACCTCCTTCAACTCCTGCATAAACTGACTCAAGATCCCAACAACATAAGATATGTCTGGCCTAGTAACAATTAGGTAAATGAGCTTACCTACCAATCATTTGTACTAACTTGGATCACTATAACACTCTGAGGACGCCCAAAAGGGAGGTTTAACCATAATGGGAGTGCGTTCTGGTTTACATCCTGTGAGACCTGTTTCTTTCAACAAACCTAAAACATATTTTCTTTAGGAGAGAATCATCTCTGTTTAGCATATGCAAACTCGATCCCTAGAAAGTATTTGAGTCTACCCATGTCTCTAATATCAAAATGTCCTAAAAGCACTGCTTTGACTTGGCTCCAATAACATCATCACCTGTTACTAAAATGTCATTGACATACACAACCAAAATAGTATAACAAGAAGGACCTCTTCGAATGAAAATAAAATTGTTAACTGCACATTTCTTGAACTCATACTTCACCATCATAGAACTAAATTTGGCATGTTAGGCACGAGGGCTTTGTTTCAGACTATAGAGAGTTTTCTATAAGTGACACACTTGATTCTCCCCCTGAGCAACATACCCAGGAGGTTGCTCTATGTAGACGTCCTTTAGATCACCATAAAGGAAGGCATTACGAACATCCAACTAAGAAAGGGACCAACGCCGATTAACAACTAGGGACAGGAGAACGCGAATAGAGTGCAAGCGGGCCACCGGAGCAAAGGTTTCAGCATAGTCCAAACCATGAGTTTGCGTAAAACCACGAGCAACTAAGCAACCTTTGTAGCGGTCAATGCTACCATCGGGGCGATGCTTGACAGTGAAGACCCACCGACAACCAACAACCGGAGTATCTGACGGGGCAAGAAACCATCATCCATGTCCATTGAGTAAGCAATGTCTGCATTTCAACATCCATCGCATGCTTCCAATGAGGAAGGGTAAGCACCTCATAATGATCCTTAGGAATTGATTCAAAGGAAAGAGAAAGGGCAAACCGCTTGTAAGAAGGGGAAAGTGCAGTGTAAGAAAGGGAGTGGGAAAGAGAGTGCTGGGTGGAGACACAATTACCTTTGCAAAGGGCGACGAGCAGATCAAGAGACGGATCTATAGTAGAGCAAGGAGAGGCAATAGCTAGGGTGGGAGGCAGTGTAGGAGGATGATGTCACTGATAGACTTGCAAAGGTGGAGACACCAGAGGAGGTGATTGCTCTACAGATGGCACACAGGGAGGACCAGAAGAGGGAACCATTGGATGAAGGGGGATGGCATCAATGGAGGGAGAGGGAGCGGAGGAGCTGGAGAAAAAGGAGGTATCCTCAAGAAAAACAACATTAACAGAGACAAGATATCGATGAGACGGAGGATGAAAACACTGATACCCCTTCTGGGTGCGAGGATAACCCAAAAAGAGACAACGAAGAGAGCGGGGCGACAACTTATCAAGTCCAACGGTTAAATCCTTGACAGAAACTATACACCCAAAAACTTTGGGAGGAAGAAAGAACAGCTCTTGCCGAGGAGAAAACCACTGAACGGGAATAGCACCGCCTAAAGGAGTAGCAGACATGCAATTAATGAGAAAAGTCGCAATCAAAATCGCATCAGACCAAAAAGACTTAGGAACATGTGTTTCAACCAACAAGGTGCAAGCGACATTGAGGATGTGTCGATGCTTACGCTCAACCACTCCATTTTGTTGAGAAGTATGAGCGCATGTGGTCTAATGGATGGTGTCACGCTCATAAGGAGGCAACGGCAAACTAAATAAACTCAAGGACATTATCAGTACGAAACAATTTGGGAGTAGTGGCAAACTAAGTACGAATTTCATTAAAATAGCAAAGGATTACATCAAGGACATGTTGACGATTCCTTAACAAATACACCCAGGAAACTCGAGAAAAATCGGCAACAAAGACAATATAATAATGAAAACCACCAATAGAAGTAACCTTAGACGGGCCTCAAACATCACAATGTACTAAATCAAAAGCATGAGACACAGTCGACAACTGACGACTAGGGTAAGTGGCACGAGACTGCTTACCTAGAATACAAAATTGACAGGTAAATGGGTGAAGAGACACACACGGAAGGACTTCACGAAGCTGACGCAAGGGAGGATGACCCAAACGGCAATGCCACAGCAAAGATAAATCACCAGATGCCGCAAACAAGACCAATCCGTGAGTAACGCCATCCTGCACCAAGATGAAGATGCGCCCCAATTCTGCTCAAGGCCTAAGCCAATCCTCCTGCTCGTCTGCAAATCATAAAATGTACAATGAAATGGGTAAAAAATGACAAAGCAATATAAGCGCTTCATGATGGCACTGATGGATAAAAGATTAAGAGGAAAATTAGGAATATACAACACTTTTTCAGAAAAATATCCTTGGTGGGGGAAGTGGTCCCTTCCCCAGAAATAGCACAACTACGGCCATCAGCAAGGGCAACAAAATGAATATTTGCACAGTGGGTGAGGCAATCAAAAAGAGAGCGATTACCCGAGATGTGATGGGAGGCACCTGAATCAACAATCCAAGTATCACTAGAGGTGGATGTATGAGCAGAAGACATACCATTGGAGAGGACATAAGTAGTAATAGCCTCACTATTTTGTTGAGCGCGAAGTATCATAAGTTCATCAAAATCAGCCTAAGTAATCTGCATGAACGAAGGGACAACAATGGCAGAATCGGGGGCCAAAGGCAAAGCTGGGGACGACGCCAAGTGCACTAAGGGAGTAGGTGTCGGGCGTCCAAACTTCGCCCAACACCTATCCAAGGGGTGGTTAAGATGGCCACAGTGGACACACGAAGTGTGGGGGCGGGAGGACCGTCCACCAATGTGCGAGCAGCCACCAGCAGCATCGCCAGTGCGCGGGGAAGGAGGGAGAAGGCCATCACGAGCAGTCGCCTGCGCCACCAAGGCAGAAGGGCTGACAGACGTCGATGAGACAGTAGGGCTAAAGGTCACTACAGTCAGCTGAAGAACTCAATTGAAAGTCGTCTACAAGGACGAGATGGAGTCAGTGGCAAGGATCTGCCCGCGAATCTGAGACGCAAGGTCCAAGCGAAGGCCGGTGAGAAATAGAGCGACACTGAGCTCCCCCCAGTACCTGTGTTGAGTCGCCAACTCCAAAGTACAAGGTTGGAAAAGGTCAAGGTCATCAAGGAGAGCACGAAGACGGCTATAGTAGGTTTGGACTGTCAACTCCCCCTAACGATGGGAGAGGAGAAGCTCGTATGTCTCACAAACACGAGCGATGCCGTTGTCAGCTCCGTAAGTGGCCCGGAGAGTCTCCCACACATGACACACAGGATGAAGATGGGCGATGCTACAGGCAATGGGTTCGTCCACACTATTGATGATCCACGAGATCACAGCGAAGTCCGTAGCACACCAGGTCACATAATCGGCAACCTTGGAGTCTGGAGGGTCATCGAAGAGGTGATGTTCATGCATTTGAGAGAGAACGAAGGTCTCAAACGCATTAGCCGAATGATGATAGTTGGTCTCATTAAGCTTCACTCCTATCACAATGAGCTTTCCCAAATAATTTATTAATAGAGGGCCAAACACGAGGAATTGAAGAATTACAAATGAATGTGCAAAATAAATTAAATTCTGTAAATCGAAGACAAGCCACCAACGTCAACGTCAGAAGAGAGAGGGTAGGGAGGGTTAAGGTAAACCTACCTTTGATACCAAGTTGAAACATGATTTTCTCTGTTAACCCTAATGACAAATTATATGGTATATATATACAATAGTAAATGGGTAAACGGATCAAGGTCTATTTATCCAACATATTTCTTAAAACATCTTATTACTTCTGTTTTGTAAGATATTAAATAAATATAAGCATACCTGAAAAAATCAATGTCACAAAAAAAAAAAATTTATTATATATTTTTATACTTAGTGAATCATAAACATCTGAATGAATTAAGTCCAATAATTTATCTGATTTAATTCCCCTTCCAAAAGATTTTGTCATTTTTCTTACTAAACAATGTTGACATTTATCTGAATTAAAATTTCTTATATCAAGTATTAAGTTCAATTTTACCATTTGTTAGATTTTTCAATGTCCTAATCTAAAATGTCATAAATTAAATTCAGAAAAATAACACAATGAGTAACAAGAAGAAACAACTATGTTATCCATATCATTGTCAATTACAGAAACTCATAAAAATCATATTCTAGAATAAAATGTCCTACAACAAAAACCTTCTAATCTTTTCCAATAAATACACGATAATTATAAAATTTAACTTTTAAATTATTGTTCATCAGTGCAGTAACAAAAATTAAATTTCGCCTCATGTCAAATGCATAGAAGACGTCCTTCAAAATTAGAATGTTATCTCTCTGATCCAAGTGATAAATGCCAACTCCTTCCACATCTAAATAGGTATTATTTCCCATATAAATGCGTTGATCTCCTTAATTGAATTCTTTAAAAGATTCTAATCCAATTTTCGTCATTGCTATGTGACAACTTACATCAAAGTCGATCTACTAATTGTTGAAGTTAGAAATTGTAACATTGTTGCATTCCACTATACCTACAAATACTCTCTTTTAAGATGTTTCCTATATTAGATTCTTGCCTTTATTTTCATTCCTATTGGGACAATTTACTCAATAATGGCCAAATTGACCACGTGCATGGTAAGATCTGCGTGACTTTTTTCCAACACTTGATTTGACTTGAATTGCTTCCTATTTGTCCTATTTATCTTGAACTGGTTCTTCGATTTTCCTGTTTTCTAAAGAGCTACATTGACTTCCTCTAAGTTTGGCACATATTTCCTTCTGCCATACATGACTTTTTGCCCTATCCTAACCTAGTTGGCAACTTAGCCAATTGAAGTAGAGTAGATCTAAGAGATGTGGTAACCATATCAAATTTTTTCGAGATAGGAGTTCCCACTACAGATAAATCTTAACTATGACAATCATATTATTTACATATTCTACGACACTTTGACTCTCTTGCATTTTACAAGAATTATACTTTTGAAAGAGCATTTGGTTATTTATTTCAGTTGTTTTATAATATTTCTCCTTTTAAGCATTTTACAACTTATGTGAAATGTCGTATGTTTCAAAATATTTTATCAAATTATCCTTCATAAACATTAATATAAGACTCATCGCCTTTTGATAATCAGATTTCCATTTTTCCATCTTTTTAATTTCCACTTTTGAAACGATGTAATCTATTTTTAGAAGAATAAATTTTGTAATATATTCTAAATTGTCAAAAATAAGAGTATATCTAATTTTTTCATGTCACATCTCATAATTTAACTCATTCAATTTATCTAATCTAGCCAACTAGATGATAATCAATTTACTAGTAGTCATAATCTATATCAAATAAAAATTATGCAATTCAAAATGTTTGTCTACTATTTCAACAAATAAACTTTAATTTTCAGCAAAAATATATAAATTTCCACAAAATATGCAAATATGAGTTTCTTTATGTAAAATAAGCAAGATTTTTCTTTTTAAGCAAATATCAAAATATAACAACTAACATGATTTTTAACAATAAGTAAATACTAACAATTTGTAGTTAAGATTACTAATCAAATTAGCATGCAGCAAATGAATATCAAATGAGTAAAAGTGCTTTTTTTTTATGTATGCAGTTTTTCCTTTCTTAATAAAATATTAATAAAAGCTAACCTCGACCGACAGAAGGAATTAGGGCGAAAATCGGGCGAATGCAAGGGAGGCGGGGATCGCGCGAGACTTCGGGCGGCGGCGAGGGTGGACGTCCGCGCGGGCTGGTGGAAGCCGCGAGCAGAGGTGGCCGTCGAGCGGAGAGCGACGGGCGACCGTGCAACGGCCAAGGGCGAAGGGCGAGGACGCGCGGGCGGCTGGACCGGGACCAAAGAGAGAGAAGGGGGCGATCGCACGGGACTTCGGATGAGGCGACCTAACAGCGGCCGTCGACGCGGGCTAGCAGCGGTCGCACGGAGGCCGAGGACGGACGAGTAGCAGCGGAGGACTGTCGCACGGCGAACGGACGAGCGGATGCGATCAGCGCGCGCGTGCGGGTGCGCGGACGCGTGAACAGTCTGGGGTCACGCGGACGGGCGGACGCCGGGGAGCTTGCGGGCGATAGCAGGAGGCGGCGGTCGCGGGCAGGAGGCGGCGGTCGCGGGCGAGGGCGAGGGCGAGGGCGAGAAACACAGGAGAGTACGTGAACGCACGCGAGGACTGGCGGAAGAAAATTTAAATAAAATATTTGATATATATGTAATAAAATCTAGAATAATAACATAAGTTGCTTCATCGTCATATCAACACAAATGAATTTAAAGATATTTACAAGATATTTAGGATGATGAAAATAATCCATTATGACTATTTTCTCGTAATTTTATAATATCTAGAAATGAATTGATTATTTTTAAATTTATCGATCATCAATATTTATAAAATAAATATCTTAATCTGAATTCATTCAATATATTTGACTGTGGAAAATACAAAGTATGGTATTTCTAATTTTGTTATTAATAGGTAAAGATTTACTAATAATTTTAATATTTTTTCAATATTAGTGAAAATGTATTTAGTGACTGAAGGAATACATATTACAAGCGTTAATGTATAAAAAATTGAAAATTTGCTCATGAATGAATTCTTCCGAATGAATATTTAAATATGTAAAATATTTTTATGGTTTTTTAAATTATAAATTTATTTTTATGTAAATTATTTTGTGAAGTAACTTTTACAAAAAAATTTAAAACTTTGTAAGTTTTTAAATAAAATAATATACTTTTGTTAAGGTGTACATAATTTTTGTAGCTTGGTGATTTGAGTTGATCAGTAGATAGTACACAGTTGCAAGTTTGAATCTTGCTTTTAATTATTTAACTATTATTTATTACATTTATAAATTAAATTAAATATTATATTAATTTTTAATAAAATTTAAAAATAAATGAATAATTAAAAGAAATTTGTCCCATACCTGCAAAAATCGTGTCGATCATAGCATGCACAATGTCGTGGCAGTCGTGCCCTTCTAAAATTCAGGTTACGCTAGATCCACACAACTGATTCATATCTCTAATATTTTTACTTCTATCATTTCAAAATGAAACAATTTGTATACCTACGTACTTTTGTATTTTGCCTGTTAATGATAAAGATAATCATAGGTGACTGTTTGAATGCGTTCAAAAGGGTGCCTTATGTTTATTTACGAGTGCCTGGCTTTGTAATTCAGACAACTAAACGGTCTTACGATGTATAATTCGGAAGGCCGTTTTCCCCTTTTTTGTTTGTTTGTTTTGTTTTTATTGTTGTTATGATTATGATTATTATTATTATTATTATTATCTGTTTACTTATTATTATTATTATTATTATTATTTTGAAATAAAGTTATTGTCAATACCACTAGACTGATTTTTGAGATAGATTTATCCCACAACCATATAACAGTCCAAGACTAAGGTCCTTTATATATATAGTCCAAAAGAAAGGACTGGTTAGCTTTATCAAAAATCTTTTCAAAATCAATTTTCACCAACAAAGGTTTTTTCTTGAATCCATGCAAAAAGAGTAGGATTTGTTGAGCAAAAAGGAAGCAATCTTGTAAGATTCTTCCTTTCAAGAAAGCACCTTGATGTATACTAGCTAAATCATTAAGAACAAGGCTTAATCTATTAGTAAGGCACTTAGCTATAATCCAGTAAAAATTATTAAGGAGATTAATGGGTCTAAAATCTGGAAGACACCTCTAAACATTTACGGATCAAAGCAAGAAAAGTATGATCAAT